>VURO01000486.1:24617-37174 GCA_015108175.1 Pelvicachromis taeniatus | reverse complement strand
CCGATTACCACTGGGACCACTGTTACCTTCACCCTCCACATCTTCTCCAGCTCTTCTCTGAGCCCTTGGTATTTCTCAGGCTTCTCTGTTCCTTCTTCCTGATGTTGCTGTCATCACTACATCTATCACTACAGCCGTCTTCTTCTGTGTATCTACCACCACTATGTCCGGTTGGTTGGCCACCACCATTTTGTCCGTCTGTATATGGAAGTCCCACAGGATCTTGGCTCGGTCGTTCTCCACCACCCTTGGTGGCGTCTCCCATCTTGACCTCAGGACTTCCAGGCCGTACTCGGCACAGATGTTTCTGTATACTACGGCGGCCACTTGGTTATGGCGTTCCATGTATGCCCTGCCTGCTAGCATCTTGCATCCTGCTGTTATGTGCTGGATTGTCTCAGGGGCATCTTTACCCAGCCTGCACCTGGGGTCTGCCTGGTGTGGTAGACCCCAGCCTCTATGGATCTTGTGCTCAGAGCTTGTTCCTGTGCTGCCATGATTAGTGCCTCTGTGCTGTCTTTCAGTCCAGCTGCTGATGGTACATACCCTGCAGGGGCGTGTCCTTCCTCCTCTTCCTCGGGTTTCTGCTGCCCGAGGTATTCACTAAGCACACGGTCGGTTGGGGCCATCTTCCTCACCCTGGACTGTGGTACTGATATATACACATACAGTATAAATATAAAAGTATACATTTGCTGCAGCTGCTCCATTGTTGTGGAGGCAGGCCTCGTCTCTGAGTTTAAAGCGTTTGTTTCCTTTTCAGGAGTTGACTCGATTTGTTCCGACATGTTTGGTTTGATTAATTGTTTTATTTTTGTTTATAAAAATAAAACAATTATTTTTTTTAATTGTTCACAAAGTGCTGTACATTTGTATATGTACAGCACTTTGTGAAGCCTGCTTTTATGTCAAAGTGCTTTATAAATAAAGCTGGTGTGGTGTGGTCACATCCAAAAATTCTTTGGCAAAAGCAGCAACACACCAAGAGAATGGCTGAAAAAGTAACGAATCAAGGTGATGCCATGGCCCAATGAAATGCTGCGTGAGGAGAGAGCGGTGCATGAAACACACAGGGAGCAGGACTCCCCCACAGTGACGTGACATGGTGAAAAAGTGGAACATGATGGGCTGATGTCCAGGCGATTTCCCCACGCGGCTCCATGGCTGACGTGTACGTGCTCTGTATTTGGTTTCCTCTCAGTTTTGTCAGGTGAGCAGTTTGCCAGTTGCATGAAGCAGTTTTTGAATTGTGTCTGTGTCATGATGTTTGGTTTGGTGAGCTGCCTGTTTTCTTATGTGGTTGTAGTAAACACACACACACACACACACACACACACACACACACACACACACACACACACACACACACACACACACACACACACACACACACACATATATACCACAGCTGATGGTGCAAATGTTTCTTCATAGTCCCTCTGTCCATTTTGGGAATAATATAGAAAGGAAATGTTCTCCTCTGCCCTTCTCTCAGATCATCTCAGACCTGGAGTCATGGAATGAGGAACTGTCACAGCAGATGAGTGACTTTGACACAGAGGATCTGACACTGGCTGAGCAGAGGCTGCAGCATCATGCAGACAAGGCGCTTACCATGAACAACCTCACCTTTGATGTCATCCACCAGGGACAAGAGCTACTGCAGTATGTCACAGAGGTCCAGGCGTCTGGTGAGTTAGGGACTATAAATACACTTAAACCTTAAGTATTTATTCAAGGGGGCGACCCAGTGCCAGTGGTTAGGGGAAATTCTGCATGGGCTTAAATACCCTCGGGAGCCCAGTCCCTTATTTGACTTCTGGTAGGTCAGACCTTTGCTGCATTGTCATTTCCCAGCTCATTCCTCTGCTCATGCCTTCCATGAATAATTTGTAGAGTGTAAAAATAGGGAGCAATCCAGCTGTGGCTGCTGCTGTTGTATGGATGCAGGGAAATACAGTGATGTGTAGTATGACCATCCTGATTATGTTAGAATACCTCAATAATAACCATTAAGCTCAATCACAGATGGGATGGAGGATTATTGACTGAATGTTTTAGAAGAACAGATTGCTTACAAAAATATATAATATTCAACACACAGCTGCTGGTAGCGCAACAGAATGTCCACTTTCTGCAGGTGTGGAGCTCTTATGCGACCGAGATGTGGACATGGCCACGCGGGTTCAGGATCTTCTGGAGTTTCTCCATGAGAAGCAGCAGGAGTTGGATCTCGCAGCAGAACAGCACAGAAGACACTTGGAGCAGTGTGTCCAGTTAAGGCATCTGCAGGCTGAAGTCAAACAGGTAAGTATGTGACTCAGGGGAGACAAAGATGCAACACTAAAGCAGTGATTAAGGTTTAACTTGGGTTTCAAAAGCTCTCTAAAAGCAAAGCAGAAAAAAGCTAGAAAAGGAACAATGCCTGAAACAAAGTTTTCTGACATCTGGTACCTCATAACATATTGAGATGTTATGAGCTGCATGTATACGTCCCATACATATAGTCACACGTGAATATTCGCATGAGGTTTCTTTTTTCCTGAAGTCACACTGCTGAATGGAAATCTGTTTTGACAGTTTAGTGCTAACATACTGTGAAGTTGCAGCAGAGAGTGATAGTATGTGCTAAAAGGCCGCACTATGTTCTGTCTGTACATGACCATGGGTAGATGACTCATCCTGTGTCAACAATTTCTCTCTGTCTCTCTTAACTTTATTCATTCCGTCTTCTCCCAAAAATATTCAGTACTGAGCAAATTTAGTTTGCAGTGCAATAATTGATCCATCATTAAGTTTTCATCAGGATACTAAATATGAATTTCTTTGACTCCACTTTGACCTGTCCACGTGCGTGCACTGCCAAACCTTTGGCATCGTGTATTTTGAAGAATACGGTCATGTGAAGAAAGGTTTTCACACACGAGTGCTGTGAAAGTACACTTTTACTGCTTTCATAGGATTTAAGAGTGCAAGTGGCAGCCAGATGCTGCTAATCAAATGCATTTGATTAACTGTTATCAGCAAGTGTGAGCACCTCCAGAAAAGCAAACCTTTTGGCAGTTTGCTGGTTTTTAGCGTTCAGGTCTTATCTTTGACTCTAAAGGCTCAGGGAGCATGTTACAGTTCATAACAGTACGATTAGAAGAAGACTGAACCGGTATGGCTTGTTTGGAAGAGTTGCCAGCAGAAAGTCTCTTCTTTATTAAACAACATGGCAGTGCAGCTTAGGTTTGCTAAGTTATATATGAACAAACCACCTGGAATAATGTCCTTTTGACAGACAAGACCAAAGTGGAGCTATTTGGGCATAATGCACAGTGAAAACCACAGAGCACAAAGCACAAACATCTCATACCTACAATCAGGCACGGTGGTAGAGGGGTAATAATTTGGGCTTGTTATGAACCTGCATGATTTTGTCAGCAATGGATGCCAAAGTATTCTAGGGTCAAATGTGGCTCTCAGAGCTACACTTCCAAGCTGCAACTGAGCACACCCGCAAATCTGCAACAGAATGGCTGAAAAAGAGATGAATCCTGTGCTGTAATGACGCAATCAAAGCCCAGACCTTGATGCTGTAATGAATGTAGGACCTTAAGAGAGCTGTGCAAATATGAATGCCCACAAACCTCAATGAACTAAAACAAGATTGTAAAGAAGAGTGAACCAAAATCCCTCCATAATGATGTGTTTTAATGAAGCTTTTCTCATGACAAATGTCTTTAATTACTAATATACAGTCATGAGAAAAACGTTATTACTAGAAACGTCCAATCGAAGTAGCAACTTTGTAATTCAATGTAGTTTATTTATTACTAATTTATTGGACATTTGATGTGCAGAAGCACAGAGCATTAAGAAAAGTATATATACCTATTTGTTCAAATACTTGAATAAACAGGAATACTACATTGAAACAAAAGAACCAATAATCCTGACAAAATCAGACTTGATAGAGTGCAAAAGTAATTTCTTTGTCTTGCCTTTTGTTTTGCATGTCATCTAGTCATTGCCTAACAGTATCTATTTAGCAGTGGAACACAATTACAGCAAGACAATCATGTGGAGCAATCTTTCCTGCTGCTATCTGAAACTAAAACAACAACAAACAGAGGCAATTTTCACAACAAGGACTCTTATTGTGGTGATGCAGCCAAATAACGACAGTTTTAGGCTCAAACTTAAACTAAAACTAACTAATTTGGTTGCTGAAAAAAAAAAGATATTGATACTCGAAGAGGGCTGCGTCAAAACATTTCAAACACACTGCTGTCAAAATGTTACGACAGCTGACAGCATGATGATAGCGTGATAGCATTGAGTTACTTTTCATTCAGTTACTGAATGGAGTTACTCATCGTTCATACAGAAAGCTGCTGCAGGTGCGGCTCTTTTACACAGCGTGATGATTGTTTATTCAGCTAATGTTCAGCTAGAAAATCTGAATTGGGATGGAGATCGTCGGTGTGGTTAGTGCGTATTATTTCAGGAATTTGGTGTAAAATGCACTTCAACAGCTTTTGCCATCCTCTCTCTTACACGGGAGAGCTTAGCTATTACACACCCTGCTCTGAATACTCTAACTGCACCCTTTTACAGTAAAGCTGGTAACAACAATAATCTTGTAATTGTAGCTTGTGTGTTTATGCTACTGAACTATCTCTAAATATTGCTGTGCTAAATTTACCAGTGTTAGTTTGTGTGTTTGTTTTTTTTATCCCAAACCCAGAAGTAGTTTCTTGTTAGGTCTGCTGGAGGCCTTATAATAGAAAAGCGGGCGCCCAAGCAAAATAAAAGGATTGTAAGTAGAAGAAGTGGTCTTTTTATGGCATGGTATGGTAAAATATTTAGCTATATTATAAAAGGGTTTACTGTGCATTTACACATTTGTGTTAAGCCACATGTCCCCACAGCTCTCTGAGGTTAAAAAGTTAACCTCATACCTGCCCTGCCTCAGGTCTTTGCAAGTGCAATGGAAACACTGACCCTGTTAAAACTTCTCAAAAACAGGTGTCAGTGTTGTGTAGCATCATTAATTTTCTGGCCAAGCTTCAGTTGCAGTTCTGCTACCACCCACGCAGCAGGCGTGCTTGCTGAGTCAGAGAGAGTGAGCGAGGTGTCTTCGAGAGACTAACCTTTGGCTAGAATTAGGCCAGCAAAGACCAAATGTGATTTTGCAGTGCTGCGGGCAGCGTGTATGTAAGGCGGGGTAGAGTAGGTGGTTTGGGAAATGTGTGCAGGGTATAATTTAAAGATCTAAAAGTTGGAAATGAGCTTGCAAGGGCATTTCTGTCACAGAGTATCAACAGTAAAATATAGCAAAATAGAGAAGTAGCTGAAAAAAATCAATGACCAGTCCACTTTTTTTTGTCTTTCAGTTGTTTTTGAAATGTCATAATAAATGAATTGCCACTTTTTTGGAAGATAAATAAATACACTTTCTGTGCATGCTATAGGTGCTGGGTTGGATCCGTAATGGCGAGTCGATGCTGAACGCCGGTTTGATCACAGCCAGTTCGTTACAAGAGGCCGAACAGCTGCAAAAGGAGCACGAACAATTTCAACATGCAATAGAGGTACAAGAAACACAGCTGTCTTCATTTTTTTGCTTCTATTCTTTTGTAAATCTTAATTCCCCGCCCTTCCCCCTTTCACCAGGTTTACCTTGATTCATTTTTTTAAAGGTCTAGTTGCCTTTTCCACCCTCGCTTCTTCTTCCTTGCTGCTTTCTTGCCTTTTGCTTTTCTAACTCTTTTTCAGGCTGGTATTGCTGCACACGGCCTCTCCTTCTGATCACAAGTCAGCCATGAAATGGAATTATGAATAACCAGCATCTATGCCCCTTGCTTTCGTCGCTCGCTGCTTTACCTTTCTTCCATATTTTCCTCCGCTGATTTTTCAGGGTGCATTTCTTTGAACTCTATTGAGACTGGTTCATTTTAATGCAGGCCTGTGCCTGACCTACTTCTACAACGCTCACATACATGCAAAGACTCACACATAGAAGAACGTTGGGGTTTTTTGTTGTTGTTGTGTTAATGAGAGTGGAATTTTAACCCCGATTCCCATCCCAGCACTAGTGAAGAATAAAAAGGCAATATCTTCCTTAACTGTACACAGCAGATGCTTCAGATTTAAGACTTATCCCACAAAAATATTATCAAAGGTAGCAAGATATCCTTAATTTTTTTTCTTTTGTTTATCCTCAGCTGCCCTGAGTCCAACAGGAAGCAAAATCCTTGCTCTCGGGCTAAGCACTTTAACTCAAACATCACCAGACACAGTTTTTTTGTTACCCTCCATCTCATTTCCTCTCCAAAATGCTCACTCTAGGACAGCCTTATGACACAGCTATAATCAGACACAGCTTTTGTATATATTGCCTTTACTTTGTTGCTTCCCAGTTCACAGATCTCTACCAGAGTGCCCCGTGGGGCCAAGAGGAAGCTGAGGTCAAATTTTCAAAGCAATCGTTGTGATATAGAGATTCATGTACCGCCTGAAATTCATTGTTTTTCATATCACCCTTCCCTTGCATGCAGAAAACCCATCAGAGCGCGCTGCAGGTACAGCAGAAAGCTGAGGCTCTACTCCAGGCAAACCACTATGACATGGATATGATCAGAGACTGTGCAGAAAAGGTATTGTTCCTTTGTGTTGACTTTAAGGGAAAATAGTGCAGGCAGTGCAGTGGCTGGTAATGGTAAACTGATTTATTGTTTGACTTGAAGGTGGCAGACCACTGGCAGCAGCTGATGCTAAAGATGGAGGACAGACTTAAGCTGGTTAATGCTTCTGTGGCTTTCTACAAGACCTCTGAACAGGTATTATTGTGCGTGAATGCATGTGAGTGTGGGAGTGGGTGCCAAAATAATATATGATTGTATGAGTAAGTGTAAGTTAAAAAAACGTGTTTTAAAATATTAACTTTCCCTGGTAAGCATCAGTCCCCAAAGGAAATGCCTGCAGAGTCAAATTCTGATAAGAAAATTGCTTCCAACAGCCCGAATTTGCACAGGTTGCATAAAAGTGTAGACCAGGAGTGGATTACTGAAGAGCATTTTTTTTTCTACAAGCTATACTGTGTCATCTGTGTTGTAGGTGTGCAGTGTGCTAGAAAGCCTTGAGCAGGAGTATAAGAGAGAAGAAGACTGGTGCGGTGGTGCTGATAAACTGGGCCCTAATAGTGAGTCAGACCATGTCACTCCCATGATCAGCAAACATCTGGAGCAGAAAGAGGCCTTCCTCAAAGTGAGTATGATGATTTTATTGCAAATGGGAAATCATTTTGCATCATTTTTTGGGGTTAATGTGGCTTGGACTGATTCAGACTGGCATTACTGCACATTCACTTAAAGAGTAATTAAATCTGACAGTCAGTTTAATGCAAAATAACATCAAGTGAGTTCATTTTTAATGTGCTGCTGCTTGTTGTTGCTAACAGCTGCTACTGCTGAGAAAGTAATCTTACCCTTGATCCTGTCTGCACAGTCTACACACATTTTATTTACTTCTTGTCCTTGACAAGCGTCCACAAGCGTCAGTAAATGTTGGGGTCTTGGCATTTCAGCATCTAGTTTTCAAGCCATCCATTTTTTGCCACTTATATGGGCCAGGTTTACAGAGGCAGCACCCTAAGCAGAGAAGCCCAGACTTTCCTCTTCCCAGCCAACTCCTCCAGCTCATCTGGTGGAACGAAGCATTTCAAAGGCAGACAAAAAAAAGGAATCTCAGACCCATGAACGCACTCTAGCTCCGTGACAGAAGAGGAGCGACAATATTAGCAGTTACATTTTTGAAATAGCTCGTGTTAGTTAACGGTAGAGTTTCTGTGCTTGCAGGGAGAGAAAAAAAGAGCTAATGTGCGAGAACGTCACTCAGAGAAAAATGTTCAAAAGAGAGGACAAGAGAGAAAGATGAGAGATTATTTTCAAAGGTAAAAACTGCTCAACAAGTGATATTCAATAAATATAAATAAATTTGGTAGCAATAGAAAAAGTCCTAACTCTGTACTGTCTAGGGGTTGTGAAACAGGCTTGATAACCGCTGTGCTCCTGCCCTGGATCTCAAAGTTCAATTTCTCATTGTAACCCCTGAATATAGGGATATGAATCTGTTGACCCGCTGAGTAACATTTGCATTCTTTCTGCACAATTACAGGCGTGTACGCTAGCCAGACGGAATGCTGATGTTTTCTTGAAGTATCTGCACAGAAACAGCGTCAACATGCCTGGCATGCTGTCCCACGTCAAAGCTCCAGAGACTCAGGTTAAGAGTAAGTAAACGCCTCAGAGATAACTGTCATCTTTTCTGGATCTCATTATTACAGTTTACAGGAATCATTACAATGTTTTTTACACAGTTGGTATAAACCGAAATTTTTTTCAGACATGCACTCATTGCCATTAACTCGATGGCATCTTAACATCTTTTTATGTCTGATTGGGAAGTTCCCCAGAGCTTTTAAGTAAAAGTCAGGGCAGTGGTCCTTTATAAGTCACCTTCAAAAGAAAACAAGTCTAAATGCATGCAGTCACAGTGATAGATGTGTTCATTGAAAATTACAGCTGCACAATTCTCTCATCTAGGTTTATTGAAGCAGTAAACACATTTACATAATAGCATTTTGTCTCAACAAAACTGCTGCTAATTTGCAATACGATGAAAGACTGTTATGGACATTTCCTACTCCCAGTCTGGTAGAGATCTCCCTCTTCCTCAGTATTTGTGGGAGGGTTATAGCAATTTCCCAAATACAGCTTTGTGTACTACACGTATACAGACACAAAGAGAGACATAGAAGTGTCACGCTAAACTAGTTTATGCAGACAGTGGCATAAATCCATCAGTGCTTTTGCATGTAAGGCAAATAACAAATGCATGAACATAAGCATTAATATTAACAAATGTGTGAAGCTGATGTATTCCATGGTTGAAAAGGGCTTTTTTTGAACTTTCCTTCCATAATTTTAATTATTCTGGCAAGTTTTTGTTTCATGTTGAAATATTTTCCTGCGTTTGTTCCCGTGTTAAGCAGAAATTGGTAACCAACTCGAATAAACAAAGTGCTTGTGTCAATTCATCAGATATCTTGAATGAGCTGCTGCAGAGAGAAAACAGAGTGCTTCACTTCTGGACCATGAGGAAGCGTAGACTGGACCAGTGCCAGCAATATGTAGTGTTTGAACGCAGCGCCAAACAGGTGTGTGCTTGTTTATATGTGCAGTGGGAATGAGCACAATCTGATCATGAGGCTCAGCAGATAACTGCATTGTGGTGTGGTGAAAGTAGAAATAAGCCTCGTGTTTGGAGTGGGAGTACATCAGCATATTCATTTTGTTAGCAAGCAGCTGCAACTTCCATCTTGTTTTGTTGCTCTTCTTGAATTAAACAGTGAGTTAATGTTTCTTTATAATGGGACATTCGACTGGAAGTGCTGCAAAAAGGCAGTGATATGTATAAATGTCTTAAGGATGGATACAATTATGTGGCACAGGACATAAAGTTAAACAGTTACTGCAAAGCATTTGCAAGGCTTCTCTCCAACTCTTTGTTTTTCTTTTCATGTCAACCCAGCCTTGTAAAGCTTTTCTGTGTAGAATAAGAGAAATGAGCTAGACCAAAGTTCAAAGAACACGCAATATTTCTCAGTCAAACAAGTCTCACTCTGTTTAAGGATTCAGTGACCTTTGAGAAAAGTTTGGTTAATACTGTTTGCAGTAGCAGGCGGGATGTCCTTACACTCTACAAACTGAGCTTATAACTGGAATGCTTTATTCAAACATGACATGAGAGAGCCAAAGCAAGTTTGAATCTCTATTTTCCTGTATCAGATGCCTTAAGTTGTTTAATATAAGCCACTTGGCTCCCTCTTGTGGTGTTTGTGTGTATGCACGGACCAATTCTCTTAGCCAATAAAGCCAGATGACATCAAGAGTGTTTCTAGGACATGGCCTGTCCAGGTTTTATCCCCAGGGCCCCAATGTTTCTGGTCTCACAGTTTGACTGGACCAGTTCTGCCATTAATAGTTGGGAGGCAGACCCAGTTTTAAAGTACGCAAACCCTAATAAGGATAGAAATTAAATAGGACATATTTAAAGTGAATGCTAGAAATTTAGGAAGTAACTAATTATTTTACTAAGTGTTATTTTAACAAGTGTTAAATGATCAGATCTGGAGGGAAACCAAAAAACATAAAAATATGCATAATATTTCCATGTCTTATTATTTTCCCAAGGTCATACTGATGTCAACTTTCCTCATCCAGAAGTGCCATAAAAATGATCACAGGGAATTATAAAGGGAATCTTAGAGGCAATCTGTATGGCAGAAAATAGTACAGAATGACCACAATCAGTTTAAACACAACAGTTATTGTTAGTTTAAAATATACATACTACATTTGACATACTACTTCAGATTTGGGTAGGTGTTAGTCTGTGTTCTACTAAAATCCCTTCACTGTATACGCACTCATTTGTAATTGGCTGTTTCCTCAGGCCCTGGAGTGGATCCATGACACTGGGGAGTTTTACCTGTCCACTCACACATCCACCGGGTCGAACATTCACCACACACAAGAGCTGCTGAAGGAACATGAAGATTTCCAGATCACAGCAAAGGTATGTGTCTGTACATTTATGTCTGATTATTTATCCATAAAAAAAGGAGGACGAGCCTGTTTGCAGTATTTTTCTTTCCTACCTGGTACTTACTGGTTGTGTTGTGTGTATATTTGCACAGTGTAACCCTGTGCTGTGAGGCCCACTCCCAGGGCAGCATATTGTCCTGTTTCCTCTTTACTGTGTCGCTTTTATTATGTTAGGGAGCAGTCTATTGTGTCCATCAGGCAACACACTGATTCCTAACACTCTCTCTCTCTTTCTCTGCCATCTACCTTTCCTCTCTATGGCCATCCCTCTCCACTCTGTGCCCCCTCCCTCTCTATTGACAGCAAACCAAAGAGCGGGTAAAGCTGTTGATCCAGCTGGCGGATGGGTTTTGTGACAAGGGCCACGCCCATGCCTCAGAAATAAAGAAATGGGTGTCCTCGGTGGACAAGCGCTACAGGGACTTCTCTCTCCGCATGGACAAATACCGAACCTGCCTGGAAACAGCGCTTGGCATTTCTTCCGACTCAAACAAGGCCGTGAGTGCCCACCACTGATAATACCACATCTGGTCTTTCAAACAACTTTAAAAAGTGAAATTGCACGCATATATGTGTATATGCAAGATATAACTGTGCATTATGAATATTTGCTTCAACTTCTGGCTTTTCAAAAATCATTTTGTGCTTGATTGGATTAACTTTGATATAGTCCAAAAAAGCTACACCTGGACTGAATCCTATTTGTTTAACTGCTGATAAATCACCCACTGGTGTGTGGAACTGCTGAGTGACTGATGTGGCTTGTTGTGTACCACATAATAGCCCCTGGCTCCTGTGTTTTCAGAGTAAAGAGTTGCAACTGGACATCATTCCAGCCAGTGCTCCAGGGTCAGAGGTCAAGTTGCGGGATGCCGCCCATGAACTCAATGAGGAAAAGAGGAAATCAGCACGAAGGAAAGAGTAAGGGCAGCAGACGGGTTGATTTTCCACTTATTTCCAGGGCCATAGGTTTCAGGACCATCATTTCCAGCTAACAGATAAAAACATTTTCAGCATTTTCAGTGCTGTTGACATTATCTAGCTTGAGCTAAGCTTTCATTTTATATTTACTGTTAAATAATGTGTAAATTCACATGAAATAACCTGAACTACATGTAAATATCATCCTAATTTCCTCAGATTCATTCAAGTGTGTACAAAAACAGTTTATACTGCACAATGACATGGATTAGTTCTGTGCTTTAATCGCACAACTTTGCGTTACTGATGCTGTAAAAATATCTGTGGTAACTACTTAAAAATGTTTTATTGCGTTATAAAGGAATTTCCTATTGGAGGAATCTCCTAAGCGGCCTTCAACTAGAAGTGAGGGGAATTATAATGCTTCCACATAGAGCAGCAATGTTGTATGATTCTTTCCTACTTAACCAATTTGTTTGTAACATTTACACACACACGGACGACTTCTATTATACTGATTGGTTTTGTTTAACTTGCTGACGTCACAATGTCATCTTTATGAAACAAAAATCAGCTTACCAGCGTGTAAGTTAATGTACAGTTACAGGTTTTATGAGCAGATCTGTGGAAAAATTGTTTGTAAAAACCTTTAATTTCTTCTTCTTCGTGTCGTCTAAAGTGCTGAGCTAAAGTGCAGTCTTTAATCTCTTCAGAAATCCTTTAGTTTTTGAGTTATATTTACTTGCATTTTGTCAGTTACAGCAGTGTCCCATCAGTGTGCATCACTTTCTGTATTTCCCAATATTTATATCCTTTCAGATTTATAATGGCAGAGCTGATTCAAACAGAGAAAGCCTACGTACGAGACCTACGAGAGTGTATGGATGTAAGTACTGTAATAGACACGAATCTTCAAAAACAGCTGAAAACGAACCATTTTAAACTTTCTTTTAGGTAAATTTTTGTGCTTATTTTATACTC
>VURO01000486.1:13026-24597 GCA_015108175.1 Pelvicachromis taeniatus | reverse complement strand
TATACTCTTTTATCTTGAAAGGTGCGATAAAGGGCAATATTTTTCTTTAAAATGGTTTCCATTTGGTTACACTGGCACTTTTTCTTTAAGAGACAAGTCTAGTTGTTTAATTCATTATGCTGTGGCGTGCGTGTCTGTGCAGACCTACCTGTGGGAAATGACCAGCGGCGTGGAGGAAATTCCTCCTGGTATTGTCAACAAGGAACACATCATTTTTGGGAACATGCAGGACCTCTACGAGTTTCATCACAAGTCAGTAGTGCATTATTTTGTGACACTCTGTTTTCCTTACCATCAATGTCAATGTTGATTAAAAACATCATTGTTAGGTGCAGTGAATCCACAGTTTGACCCTGAAATTTGGTCCTCTACCTTTTCGTCTTTCCGTACAGTATTTTCTTGAAGGAGCTTGAGAAGTACGAGCAGCTTCCAGAAGATGTCGGCCATTGTTTTGTAACCTGGGTAACAGATAAACTTACACCTTAATAATTTGTTGTTTCTATACTGTGTTAAATGCTAAAACATGGCATAATAGTCCAGTTCTTCTAAAAACACTTTTGTGTTATCCACATCTCTGGATTTCTTGTGAATTAAACACTGCTGTTATTTTCCCTGCTAAGGCTGATAAGTTTCAGATGTATGTGAACTACTGTAAGAACAAGCCAGATTCAACTCAGCTCATTGTGGAACATGCTGGACCCTACTTTGATGTAAGTAGTGCTTAATATTATCAACAGCATTAATCTTTTCTGTTCATCTTCAGGGAGTAGAAATACAAAATTAGCATTTTATACCTGAAATTGACTCCCTTCAAATCATAATTAATTTAACTCTCATGGTTCCTCTGTATGCCGCATGATTTAGAATGAATGAAGCGCTTTCTCGTAAAAGTGTCTCTTTCCTTTTTCAATTTACAGGAAATCCAACAACGACATCGTCTCGCAAACTCTATCTCCTCTTACCTGATCAAGCCAGTCCAAAGAATCACAAAATATCAGTTGCTTCTAAAGGTAAAGCATACATTTCAATGAATCTTAAGAAAGTTTTATATTTAAATGCCACTGTGTTGACGCTTTTGTGTGCTCCACTGTAGGAGCTGTTAACATGCTGTGAGGAAGGAAAAGGGGAGATCAAGGATGGTCTGGAAGTGATGCTCAGTGTCCCCAAGAGAGCCAACGATGCCATGCACCTGTCTATGCTGGAGGGTGGGTATACATGTATACATATGCTAGTAATGGCGCTCAAATGTTTTTTATTATATGCACCTGTTTGCATTGCTTGTCACTTCGCTTTTTTGAGAGAAAACAAAATATGTCCCTCACTTTTTATAGTCAGTTGTATTTCTGACTCAACTATGAGTCAGAAATAAATTATTTCAACTTGCCAGTAAATGAAACATATTTTCATTTACTGCAGAAATAAGGAAGCACCCTTAATTGATTCTTCCCTGCATTTCCCTTCACTACCTCAGGATTTGACGGGAACATTGACTCCCAAGGAGAACTGATACTCCAGGAGTCCTTCCAGGTCTGGGATCCTAAGACTCTGATCCGGAAGGGTCGTGATCGACACCTCTTCCTCTTTGAGATGTCCTTGGTCTTCAGCAAAGAAGTGAAAGACTCCAATGGGCGCAGCAAATACCTCTACAAGAGCAAGCTCTTTGTAAGAATTGCTTTCTCAGGCTGTACTGGGTGGATCCATGCCCGGTCCTCCGAGACACCTGTTGTTTTTATCTGGGTTACAGGCTGTTATTTTTATGCCTCTGTGATGGCAACGGTTGTGGCTGGAGACAGAGTGCTTCTCAATTGCCCCTACTTCTATAAGTCAGTCTGTTTGTCAGCCACTCCCATTTTGAACTTGATATGTCTTGAACACCTTGTGGGAATTCTTTCAAATTGTAATATTTACCGTGACCTTGGCTATAACGCTGGTTATGACTGAATTGGACACAACTGCATATGAAGATAATATGAAGTAATGGTGAAGATGTTAAGTATTAACAAACTTGACAGAAGAATGCAACTACAAGATGGTAAATGTGAGACATTTTAATATTTCGTCTGATTTTTTGTTTTTGCTTGATTTTCATCTCATCAGACATCAGAGCTTGGAGTGACAGAACACGTGGAGGGAGATCCTTGCAAGTTTGCCCTCTGGTTGGGGAGGACCCCAACCTCAGACAACAAGATTGTTCTGAAGGTATGAAGATGCTGATTTCAATGTGTTATGGAAAAAGTCATTGCATTCATAGTTGTTTTTTATAGTATTTTAGGATTAACCAACGGTTTTACTGAAAGCTTTGAATATTATGACAGATCTGATGTTATTATTTTAGAAATAAGCATCTAATTCTCTTACGAAGAAGCTTTGGCACTTCAGGACTCTAGACTAACTTTTTGCCACGGTTGCTCTGGTGCGCCTAAGCACCAAAGTTAGGTGCACCCAGTTTTTCAACCGCATCGCTTAACGCAGCAGTTTTACATGTTCACTTTTCTATTTGAAAGTTGCTGTCCATACAGACAATATTGATTTGTAAATGATGAACTAACAATCTTGTCAACACAAAGTTCTTTATTTGGAGCACAGTTCTACAAGAAAAATAAGTTACTGAAAAACTGCTTGTGCTTAAAGTGCTTCACTGAGCTGAAATTCAAACTATATTGAAAGCAATGTTAAACTTAATCATCATCTCGCCCTCCTCTGATGACCTGTTTGCTGCTCCCTGCCGCTGAAAGGCAGTGGGGAGAGGGGACACTTGGGCAGTGCATTTATCACGGCATATAATGTGTTTTCTGGATACACTGTGCTTTTTCAGCGTTTCAATTCAAAATGTATTAGCATCAGTCACAAATGCAGTATAACAAGTTTGGTGCCAAATTATTTATCCCTGACAGAATTTATTTCCCCTGCATCGGGAGCACACACTGGGCTGTCCAAATCACGGACAAACAGTATCTCACTTTCTTGATTTTTAGTTCACAAACATTTCTTATAATTACTTATTGCTCCTGAAATGTTTGAGGTTTTAGCTCAGTACAGTTCTGTACAACTACAGAAGGATACAAATATCATCAGTCAAAATGTTTTTGGTTTATTAAAATAATCTATTAAAATAATCCCGTCTGTACGCGAGGACAATAAATGTATCATTTTCTGTTGTGACACACAAACTGAACGGTTATGTGACGACACTCATTTTTCACGTTTTCACTAAAACAGTTCACTACTTCCACATCTAGTTGGTTGTAATGGAGGTGGAGTCAGTTAGATCTGCTCTCCCTACCCAGCGAATGCTCCCGACACAAGGGAAACAAATTCTGTCGGGATACCTACCATGGCACAACACTGGACCAGTGTCAGGCACAACCTGAGAGGTTGATGGCTCCGTGTCAGAGCATGGGCTATGAATTTTGGACAGATCAGGCTTTAACTTAACGAAAAAGTTTTCAATCTTTCTTTTCATCTTTTCTCATTACCCACAGCTGCATCCACCTAAGCTACTCACCTCTCTCTATCCGCCTGCACTTTCAAACGTACACACACGTAGGCCTACAGGAATATCTGGACCATGGCCAATCAGAGAAGTCCGCCCCTTGACTATCTCTGATTGGTTTAGACCACAATATGGGCATAATGTGTGTCTGTTGTTAACCACACCGAGACTTTCAAAGTTGCGGAGACTTTTATTTTTTTACTCCTAGGACTCCTGCGACCTAGGATTTTTTGAGGAAAGTTTTCATGTGGCTCTATACAGTCCAGTGAAAAACTAAGTACACCCTTACTGCTTCCATTGGAAATAAGATGCTAAAAAGCAGCCAGGTGCTGCTAATCACAAGTACTTGATTAAATGATCGGCGAATGTGAGCACTTCTATAAAAGCAGGCGTTTTGGCTGTTTGCTGGTCTAGTGTGTTCAGGTGTGTTACATAATCTTCCCAAGAGCGGCTATCCAAGCAAGTGTGGTTTGTGCTGAAGCATTGCCAGGAGAAAACCTCTTCTCTCTAAAAAGAACATGGCTGCAGAGCAAAGGTTTGCATCTGATCAAGACTTCTGGAAAAATGTCCTTTGGCTAGATGAGAAATGAATATATAACAAAGTATAACAACACAAGAATAATCTTTACATAAATGCTGAAAATGGAATAAATCAAGGTGTTTCAGTGGCCCAGTCAAAGTCCGGATGCCAAACCAACTGAAATGCTGTGGCAAAACCTTAAGAGAGCTTTGCATAAACAAATTCCTGTAAACCTCAATGAAGTGAAGCTACATTGTAAAGAAGAGTGAGGCAGAAATCCTCCACAATAATGTGTGAGACTAAAGAAGTCAAACAGTCCATGTTTTTGGCGTTAAAGGTGGTTCTGCCGATTCTGGGGTGTGCTGTGATTCTCAGAGGAAAGCATAAAGTCCTGTGAAAACTCTCTTTTTCATATGTCTGCACCTCTCATCTGATCACAGGAAGTGGTAAGGTTTTTGACACATGAAGAAGTGTTACTTCATGTCTATAGTCCATCCTCACTAAATCCTACATGACTCCGTTTGTTCAGCCAACAAAGTTCAGTCCCTGTAAGGGGGTGGAGTGTTAGTTTCTGCTTCTTATTCACGCATCACATTAGCATAGCAGTTGATGGGTCATAATCCAAACCTCACAAGCAACTTGGTAATTCTCACGCAGTGAGTCAGAAGCAATGTTTTATGCATGCTGTGTGTGTAGATATGTGTTTGCTTTTTGAGACTGACACACAGAGAAAGGCTCCCAGGGTGTGTTACGATGTGTGCTGTACAGCTATCTGTCTTATTACATAACTTCTGATGATCATCTTAAACTGCATCTTATATAACAGCTCCATGGCAGTCATGGTCCTGGTTGCTAAGTGAAAAAGGAAGAGAAGACTCAAATGAGGGTCGTTATAGGATGACATCTACACATTGAATCTGTGACGTAAATAAACACAATAATAGACCGTGGTTGCTTTTTGGAGGCTCTGAGTGAAGCTGTGTTCATCATATAGACATGTGAGTCGTTAAAGACTGAAGGGCTTAAGCACACTGTGGGAAGAGAGAGAATTATAATAACTAAATTAGGCCTTTTTTGTAGACCCGGTGTTTTTCTTGCTATTAACACTGTCTCTGTCTGTATTTAAAAAAGAGAAAACAGTGCTGTGCACTCAAGAGATGTATACTAGAAACTTTGCAATCTAACATATATCTAACCCAGTTATCTGTCATGCACCAGGCTTCAAGTATTGAGAATAAGCAGGACTGGATCAAACACATTCGGGAAGTCATACAGGAGCGAACAATCCACCTGCGTGGAGCACTGAAGGAACCCATCCACATCCCTAAAACCACCACAACTAAACACAAAGGCAGACGGTGAGCTAAAAGTAGATTACTGTCAGGTAAAAAAAAAAAGAAGAAAAGCAAATCAGTTTTATGATAATGCCTATTAAACATTTCAGCCAAACAAAACTATATGCTGTATTATAGTGAAAAATAGAGTAAATGTCATGTTTATTGGTCGTAGTAATTATGGGTCTGCTGTAATGATGCCTGCCTGCAGGGATGGAGAGGAGCTGGACAGCCAGGGAGACGCCAGCAGCCAACCTGATACCATCTCTATTGCCTCACGTACATCCCAGAACACACTGGACAGCGATAAGGTAAAAACTCAACTCGCGCAGACACTCGTGATAACCAGTATGTAAAGGGAGGCACTTTAGTTTAAGTTTTCAGTGCTTTGTTTTTTGTTTTTTTTTGTTTTTTTTATTTCCTGGCACACTGTGCAGCTCATGCAGTCACACAGTCACTCAGTATTACGATTGTAAAATAAACAAACAGCTAAAATTGTGCAAAGTGCTTAGATGCAGTCGATTGTCCTCAAGTCGTTTCCTGTGAAACAAACAGCTCGACTCACAGAGCTTTAAAGAGGCATGTGTGTGTTTGTTTTTTCGCGTGTATTTGTGCTTGTGGCTGTGGTTATATCTGGTAATAGCACCACAGAAGGCTTGTCCTCCTACGCTCAGTATGATCAACTGTAAAGCTAAAAAACATGCAGCAAACACATACACAGATAAAATAGTCTTCCCGTACGTTTATCTCATACTAATTATAAACTGAGCACCGGACTCATGCATCGGTTCCTTATTTTCACGCTTCAGTTGCGGTCGTTTCACATGACCCAAATGTGAAATTATAAGGGTGAGGAGCATCCGCTGAAGTCTAAACTATCACAGACACTGATTAATTAGTCACAGTGCATCAGTTTAGGCAGCAGTCGCATGCACACACATTCGAAACACACAGTAACACCTGCAAATTCAAATTAGCATCACATTCTCACTTTTTGAATGCATCTCTTTATCTCTCTCTTTGTGAGGACTCTATGAGACGTTTCATTCAAGAGCCAGTGACAGTGGCGTGTTTGTGTTGCCGTGTGTGCGCGCGCTCGTGTTCCTGTGTGAGTTGCTGCTTTAGTGACTGACTTGTTGTGTGTCAGCAGCTTCAGCCTCCCACGCTCACTTCACAGAGGATGCTCGTCTGTATGCCAGACAGGAGAGCACAGTTTTAAGTCCTCACAGCTATCGATCTTACTCTTTGCTTCAAAATACAGGCAACAATAATGTTTTTACTGCTAATTTTCCAGTGTGCGTGTGTGTTTTGTTTTTGTTTTTCTTGATGAAAGGTTCAGTGTGAATGTAATTGTTAAAAGACACGGGTGGATTAATTGCGCTGCTGCAGGAAAGTGACACAAGAGAAGGAATCATTTAAGCTTCAGTAATCTGATTGTAAGGACCCGCAGAGGAATGCAATTACAGTGGACAGCAGGAAGGTTTCTACTGGCTTTGGAATGTTTGGATCAGGAATTTTAATACTACTTAAAAATTTATGATTATTCCTCTTTTTTGACAACTTACCTGCATCCTGTTAGTGTAATTTGAACTTTAGAGGACTGAGACACAAATCACTCTGCTCTGCAGAGTTTTTCTATATTTTTGGGGAACTTTCCTTGCAATGAGGGAGTGGAAAACAATGGACAGGTTTGGAGAAAGGAGCTCACATCCCGTTTCTCAGCTCCTAAGCTCTCTGGCTTTGCCCCACTACCAAAGGGTATGTTTCAGATAATCTGCTTTACTTTGCTGTGACAATTGACGCAGTGTAGTGTGCTGTGAATAAAATATTGAGCAATAATATATGCTTTAAAAGACTTAAATGGAAGAACACACAAGCAATTATAGCAGTTGTAAATATTGGAAAACATGGGATGTTTTTCGGTATATAATGTTTTTACACTGCAGTGTAAAGCTAGTGTTTAGCTAATGACTGCTGCATGACTTCACTCCGTTTCCAAGACTTTTCATCGGTTTAATGTAAATACACACAAGTTTTCCATCTTGAAAATCTGTGATTCAAAGATTACAATAATAACAAATTCCCAGTGATTACTGAAAAGCAGCATTAAAAACAGAGAATGTCCATTGCAGTGCAAAAAAAATTAATACAAGTAATTCCTTATGCAACAATTATAGTATTAATATATTAATTGTTTTCAGTACGTCAATTCTGTATGTCACAGAATTGTAATTACATAAATGATTTAAAATATTCTGTCTTATCTTATCTGCTCTTGTGTTTGCAGAATAGCTACATTTGCTCACCCTCTGTGCCTCCACAACAGATCAAAGCATCATTAGCGACTAGCAGCTGCTTTTTCACTCACACGTTAAAAGGACAAACCTTTTAAAATAACCAGTGAGAAAAATGACTAATCCCGACTCGCTGCACCTCTACCTAAAATTGCCTTTCCTTTCATAGACGATCATATCGTCAGAGTGACGTTTTTTTTCGGTTGAGCTTGGATGAGTCACCGGTTCATTCTTATACTGTACAGTGCTTCTTGAGTCCCTGTGCTGTTAGCACATGATATTGTGTGGGCACATCTGCTTTGCAGTTTCTAAATAATTGCCAGGGAAAATTTTACCTACAGGGTTATTATTTATATATATAATATTTTTATATTATTTATATATATTGTTTATATATCAAGCAAGCATTGGTGATAAAATTTTATAAAAAAGCAGAAAACTACTCAGAAATGTTCATGTATATTCTAAGGGAACACCATGAGACAATAATGGATTGTCCTCTTTGCAAATTTTTATTGTATTTTATTTTATTTTGGTTGCTACACACTAGCCTAACATCTATTAATATGGAGGTTATCCACTTGAAAAACCATTTAGAGTGCCATTGCTTCCCTTCCAGCTCTCTGGTGGCTGTGAACTCACAGTGGTCATACACGACTTTGTGGCCAGTAATGGCGGCAGCAACGGGGAGCTGACAGTCCGCCGCGGCCAGACTGTGGAGGTTTTGGAGCGTCTCCACGACAAGCCGGACTGGTGCTTGGTCCGGACCACAGATCGCTCACCAGCCCAGGAGGGCATTGTACCCTGCTCCATGCTCTGCATCGCTCACTCCAGGTCCTCCATGGAGATGGAGGGCCTCTTCAACCACAAAGGTAGGCGGAGAATAATTTCTTGGCTTATTACTGGCAGATTGGCAGGTGCACTTAATGATGTTTTTGATATTTGTTTTGTCGTGAAGCACATCTGGACACTTAAAAACAGCTGCTCGTCGCACGAGTATGGACATTTGATTATCAGATGGGGTTCCTGTTTGCAAATACAACACAGATGACCCGTAGAGCCTTCACTTTCCATTAAACAGCTGCTGGGTTAACTATTTCTAGGTGTTGCTATGCAACTGTTGAAGGCCCACTTGAAGCACAGCAGTTTTTTTTTTCATTAGACTCTTTTTTTAGACTTTTTTCATTAACAATTTTACCATTGACAGATGTTATTACTGTCATAAAACCTCATTTTGTCCTTGTATTGGGTGCCTTTGTTCTTATACCTGACATATTTTGGCACGAAAAACACATTTCCAATGGATTTTCTCAATCTGTGTGTATTAACACCAAAGCCCTTCTCGAACTAAGTCGAGTTTTTCAGCACTCGCCATGTAAGACTTCCAGGAACTTATTTGGCTTATTATTTGAAGCATTATCTAACACTTGAAGTTGGGCAAAGGACATAAAAACTGCTCAAGTCTAAACACTCATGAGGGATTGTAGACCGAAAAACAAGGTTCTAAATACTTCAGTAGTCCCAGGTTCCTGCAGTGCAAACACACAGAGAAGGGGGTACTTCCTCTGAAGTTATTAGATCCAAAAATACACATATAGCCTCTAAAATAAAATATTCTTTTCCTGAAGTAGGGCCTTGTAGGACTGTGTCTCTAGCAAAAAGGACACAAACAATGAATCCTACTATGCTTTCAAATTATTAGCATTAAATTATACTTGTAGCACCAAAAAAAGAAGTGCTCATCGCTTGGAGTGGCCCTAGTCTTGCATTAGCATAAATTACATTTTGCTGTTGGCAAAAGTGGAGCTAATTCAGAGATTTTTGAAACTGCCACATAACCTAAAGGAAAGCAGAGTGTCATGGTGTGCTGTGCAGCAGGCAGGATAAGGACCCAGATGCAGGACTCAAATGGAGCAGTGAACAAAAGGGGTCAGCTTTATTTCTGCTGTAGACACCTCTTCATACAGTAAACAAAACCTGAAAGCCAGGAACCGGAAACACAACACAAACTAAAATCCAAACACAAGACGCTAAGAAGCTAAATAACTAAACTGAGAAACAGAAGTAGGAAACTACGGAGAGTACAGAGGGAAAAACACACAGCATGGTGAGAGTACGACAAGCAGGGGATGACAGAGGACTAAAATACATGGCAGAATAATCAGGAAACAGGAGACAAGGGAAACACAGCTGGGACTAATCAGGCAAGACGAGACAAGGAAAGCAAAACTGAATACACTGACATAAGACACGGACCTTCAAAGTGAAACAGGAAACACACCGACTGAACTTACAGACACAGACTCAAAGACACAGGCTTCACACAGAGACGTGACTGACTTGGGAGACAGGGATGACTAGACAGGAGACATGGGAACAGGACAGCACAGAGAAAACATGGGGACAGAGACTGAATGCAGAACACTGTCAAAATAAAACACAAAGCACACAACAGGCACAGAGACATAGACTTGACACTGAACAACGGGAACACAGAAACGAAACATAAGGACTACAACTCAAAGAACTACTAGAGATAGAAATATCAAACTATAAACCAAAAGACTAGTAATGATATACCATGATGAAATCAAAGCTCGATGATAATACAAAAATCAAAACACTGGGTCACCGACCCAGGACCGTGATACATTCCTCAGAACTGCTAATGCTAATGCTGCATTACTGTAAAACATGCATGCTTTTAGTTTAATTTTTCACATAGCGACTTGTACCTATCTTAGATTCATATTCATTTTTTTTTCTTATGCAAACATACCGCAGGGTTGTCCAGTTATTCCTGTTGTTCTTTTGACCAAAACACTCATAATCCAAGCTGTGATCAAACTACACGTAGCCAGTTGGAGTTATGAGCTGCTGTCATGTCTTGAGAGAAGTTTCTGCTTCTCTTGTGCCATTCTCTTTTTAATCTGGAAGAGTGGGTGAGAGCTGGACTGCTTGTTTCTATGGTGATATAGCATACAAATATTTTGCTGGCAGCGTCTTTGTAGCCAGTACGAGAAAGGTCTGCATTTAAAATTAAAGGATGCTTGGACGGTGAATACAGGAACTAACAATTTTGGCATTAGCTGAATTATTTACTAGACCAGCACGAGAAGAAGGCTACAATTTTCCAACCAATTATTTTACGCTTTCAACTCCGGCTCTTTGTTTGTCATCCCTGCTTTTTTTTTACTGGGACTTGTGTTTCTAGTCCGTTTGTCACTGTGTGTTTGTGCGGTCAGAGGGGGTGATGAAAAGGAGCCTTTCTCTGCAGGGGTTACTCTCGTCAAAAAGGCTGATGCTCAAGAGCAGGGAGACAAGGATGACAAAAAGGGGGGAAAAAGTCTTTTTGTGCGGTTTTTGTCAGCCTTTTTTTATTTACAGACCAACCGTGGATGCCACTTTGTCCAATGTGGCAGAAGGTTTAGGGGATTAAGGTGGTTGTCCAGGAAATCTCCCGTTTTTCTTGTCATGTCTCACAATCGTAGCCTGTACATTAAAGATAAAAATGTATAAAGATATTCAACCTAACATTTCAGCCAGTGTTCTTTGGGCACGTTTTTTAATCATCAGCTTATGGCTGTTATCACCTTGAGGTTTCAAGACTAACGAGCATGAATGCCATACACATTTTAGATCGTGGGTCACCTACAGTCCACTTTGATATTAAGTAAAGAGTTAAAGAAGTTTAACTCTCCGTTTAAAATGACATTTATAAATTAAAAAAAAACATGACTGCACATTTAATCCATGAGATATCTTAGTATATTATAAATGTATGTCTCAGTTTTCTACATGATAATGAAATGCTGGTGTAGTAAATGAAAGAAATCTGTCAGCATGACTCTTTGGGCCTAAAGTGTAAGACGTGTAAAATTACAGAAAAAGTTTAGGTAGCACATTGCCCAGACCGTGAAATCACTGTTA
>VURO01000486.1:0-13006 GCA_015108175.1 Pelvicachromis taeniatus | reverse complement strand
ATACACTTTTAATCAATGTGAGATCTTAATAGAGGCCAAAGAAGTGCAACAGCAGGTCTCTGTTTTTCTACATGATAAAGAAATGCTGGTGTAGTAAATGAAAGAAATCTGTCAGCATGACTCTTTGGGCCTAAAGTGTAAGACGTGTAAAATTACAGAAAAAGTTTAGGTAGCACATTGCCCAGACCGTGAAATCACTGTTAAAAAAAAAAAAACCCTTGAAATTTCTATAGTATATAGTGAAAAAACATGAAATCTTCTGTCATTTAATTGCTTTTCTATTACTTAAGGACTTTGGTGTTTTATGAATCATGGTGGGGAGAGGTATTTATCAGTATTAAATGTCCTTCATGCTCTCCAAAGCCGTCCAGTGGGCCGGAAATTAGTCTTTGCAAGACCAATTTTGGCCCACAGGCATGGGGGTTATGTTTGACACCCCTGCTTCAGAGTCTAACCCTAATGCTAGCAAGCTTGGCTAGAAAACTGCAACCACAGAATAAAACAGCTAACAGCTGCTAATAATAATAATACATTTTATTTAGGCGCCTCAAGGTTACCTTACAATAGTACAACATAAAGGTAAATTAAAATAAATAAATAAACAAGCATGAAAGTATAAAAGCTAAACAGGGTAAAAATATATTAAGATGGAATCATGATGAAGGGTATGTAATTTGGAATAGATGGATTTTAAGATGCGATTTAAAAGTGGTGAGACAGTTTGTGGTCCGAAGATCTGGTGGAAGTGCATACCAAAGTGTCGGGGCAGAACAACTAAAGGCTCTGAGTCCCATGGAAGTCAGGCGAGCAGGTGGAACAGACAGAAGGGAAGCTGAAGAAGAAGAGCGGAGGTGAGTACATATGGAGAAGATCAGATGTAAACGGGGGAGCGAGGTTATGAAGCGCTTTGAAAGTAAGAAGCAGGATCTGGAAATTGACACGGAGGTGAACTGGAAGCCAACAGAGCTGTTTAAGAACAGGTGTTATATGTTCAGTTGATATAATTCAGAATATAATACAAGCAGCTGTATTTTGAACTAACTGCAATCTAAACAAGATGTGACAGGAGCACCGACAATAATGGTGGTACTGTTTGGAGTGAGTGAAGGACGAAGGCGGTTAACATTACAAAGATGAAAATAGGAAGACCGAGGGATATTATTTATATGTGCTGTGAAGGAAAGAGTGCTGTCGAGCATGACACCAAGACTCTTGACGTGAGGGGAGGGTGTGACAACAGAGTTCACTTTTAATTCAGTTTTATTGCTATTAAGAAAGTTGTGAGTGAATCAGACCTTGATTTCACTTAAACAATCAGAGCTTTTCTATACTGCCACATAGCCTTTATTTAGTGCTAACTAACACACTAATACAAAACCACAACTTTTCTGAAGCACAAACCTTTTTGGATGGTTTGTAACACACAGCAAGTCATATTAGTTTTCAGAAAAATGAAATCCTCCAAAAGGAAGAATGGTTCAGTGACATGAATAAACTGAGGTGAAGCCTCGCAGACAACCAGTGACTACAGCTGCAATTTCTCACCACTAAGAATAACTGGCAGTTTGAGGCATCTGAAGGAACAGAATACCATAGAAGGCTTCACATGCAAATGAATTAAGCCACAAATGTACACTTGACAGTTTCAGTTATTCATATTTATGATATGTGTCTTTTGTTTTTCTGGCTCTAATCCAACCGCTGACAGCTGCACAAGCCTACACGTCCCGGCTATGTAATATCACAAATATGCCAGACATGCAGGTGGACTGCACTGCCCCTCGCAATGGAATAAATACAAAAGTACCCATTTAATGAAACTTAATGTTATTGATATAGGGACTCGGAGTGCCTGTGCATGTGCATGTGTGTGACCGCCCCAACAGTAGAGAGTGTGTTTAAAGCCCAGAGAGATACACATAAACACACACTCACAGTTAAACAGGCAGGTCTTTGTGCGTCCAGCTTGCATAACTGCTCAAGGCTGCACAGTGCACAGTTTCAGATGAAGACGCTCCAAAAACGATAAATAGTCTGTAGTACCATTCAGAAGCTAAATAAATTTAAAAAGAAAATCTGATATGTACGCGTGGCACTTTTGATGAACAACTGAATAGAAGACATATTTCTTTTTTAAACCAAGCTTTTTGCTGTTCATTTGTGTTCGATTTCATAACCAAATCTATATTTGTTCCAAGCATACTGCACAAGTTGTATGCGACCTAATGCCTGTAAAATATGCACCCGCCCACACAAACTGAGTGGGTGCTTCTACAAAGGGTAATACGGTAGATATGCTGCCTGTTTCCAGACGTCCCCTTGGAACAGGAGAGGCACAGTGGAGGTTTGCCCAATATCCTCACAGCAGCCCACTCGTGAGGGAGGGAGGGATGGAGATACAAAGAAAGAAAGAGAAAACATCCTACTCTAACGTTGCATTTGACTTTTGCGTTTCTCTCACGCTGGACTTCACACTTTCCCTGGAATTTCAGCGACGTAGTTACTGCAGGTTTATTTTTATTTATAAAGATTCTGGGTTTTTTCAAAGGATCTTAAAGCCATTTGGCATACCTTTGGAGATGCTCTAAGGAAATATTTCAAGTCAGAATCCCAGAGACTTTGATATTTCATGAGCATGGCTCGTGGAATTGAATCTTTAGTGTCTTTGAACCCTTTTTACTCTGTGGATTCGGCGCAGGGAGAACACTCTGACAACTGCAAGTTCTGGCTATTGGATCTGGGTAGGTGCCACAGTCCTGAGTAACACTTGACTGTATAATGTGTAGGACAACAGTAAATTGCTTCCTCTTATGCCGTTAAATGCTATATTTGCTTCATATGCAGTGTGTTTGGGAAAACAAAAATGATAAGTTGTGCTAAGTTGTTCTGGTTGAGCAGTTTGCTGCTATTGTTTGTTCCTCTTGTCATGGTAAATACGTAACGAAAGCATGACATTAGAATCTCAAATGGATTATGCCTCTAGTCTTATGACATTAAAACATGTCTTTTTTTGGTCTAAAGTGCGACATTGAAGCTCCAGCTGTGCAAAAACCAACTGCAACTCTACATTTTTCCTTTTGACAGCTTGTTCTTATTTGCTGAGTTTACATCAGCTATTTTTGTACGGGCTTTGTGCTGCAGTTTCACAGTTCATCTGTCGATTATGTGGTGGCATTATGGCTGTAAAAGTAATTTGGTGAATTCACCGTTACATAATGAAATATTAAAATCCACTAAAATCGCCAGGACAAGATTATGTCTTCGTGCCTGTTTAAATCCAGGTTAGGTGCACAGATGGACAGAGGGTGTTACTGAGAAAAGAGAGAATAATGAGGTCAAACTGACGTGAAGAAGAAAATGAGGACTCTAAAACAATGGAATCCCTTTCCTCTTCAATGTTTTCACAGGTGTCTGCTAGATACAGTCTGATAAAACATTACAAATCACCCAAATATGCACTAGTTATGCCAGAATGAGCACTGGGTGGTCTCTCATCCCATTACCGCTCCCTTCCTTAAATGTGGCTGTTGGTGGCAAGCACTCTCTAGCATTGTACACATTTTTACAGATCATCTACCAAAATCCCCTGGAGCTTTCCCCACACGCTGCACCTCCGCCCCTAAAAGCACGTTCCCAGCCACACCAACTGATGTTTATGGCTTTGTGTGTTTGTTTTGCTTCTTCTTAGCAAGATTAGGGCTCATGAAAGATGCTCCCCCGGTGACACCTCTGGAATCTCAGGCATGCTTCGGTTGAGCAGCGCTTTTTGGATCACTGCAGTTGTACAAGAGGCCCTCCACCTACCCCACTCCTATTCTTAGAGACACACACAAAACACATAAAGTAAATCTAGCATGTTCTTTGCAGCAGCATAAATGAGCAGTGACTGAGTCGTCACATTGTGTGGGAAGCTTGCTGATAAATCAGAAAATATTTAGAGAAGCAGTAGCGAACATCTGTTGGATTCTTCTGAAGGACATTAGCCCACAAAGTTAAAGTGAATAGGAGTATTGAGAAGTGTAACAAAAGTTTGATTTGACTTTGTTTTTAAGTACCAATTGTTGTTTTGTATGTTTTGCCAGAATTGTGAAGAAAGAATCGATTTTAAGTTCTTCTCATGTTTTACTTTATGTACATTACATCTTGCATGCATCTATGTATGTACACTGCCTAACCAATTTGTTAGACTACCTGTCAAAAAATATTATTATTATTATTTATTATTATGTTACTTATTAGGCAAATAAGAAACTGAATTCCTGTTTCTTTATCTAGGTCTGAGCCTGCTCGCTGGGCTGTACTAAGAAGTCAGCAAATAATCAAACATGTAACTTATAACTGCTAAAACAACTTAATTTCAGGGGTTTTTTTTGTTAAAGAGTCAATTTTTAAAATCCAAAAATTAAATCGGTGATAGTATAATGATGATAATAATAATAGCATAAAAACATTGTCTCCATACTAGTGACTTAACATTACAGGAACATAAAAACTTGACTTTGATAATTATCTGCACTGTTCATTTAGGATAGCTGTGCCATAAATATCTACCTATGTGTCAGTCTGGTGCTCTATCTACATCTAATACACAGAGCCAGAGATGTGGATTCAGTTATTGATTTAATATAGTCATTTTCTGTTTGGGTGACAGAGAATTCAGTTTCAAATGCAGTTTTAACTAATTTGAGCAAGAAGGGTGATTTTATTTCTGTGATTTAAATATAATTGCCAGTATAAGAATACATTTAAAAAGAAGGCTTTGAACGAATGGCCACTTCCCTATGTTTGTTTCCCCATGATCGAGAGGCTGACCAGCTGTTCGAGAGGTGTCTCACACATCCATTTACACTCCTGTCAGCATCTTCAGTTTGCCACTTAACACTTATCGAGCCAAAGCTTGAAGATTTTTAAGCATGAGACAGGTGGGACCAGTAAAAAATCAACAGCACTTACTACTTATGTAAGTAATATCTTACACACTGTGTATCTGCATATTGATGACAATAAATAACCAGCAGATTCCACGCTCTGCTTATCGCTAATATACAAACCTATGAAATTCCACTGCAGTTATACCTCACTGCTACCGTTTTATAGAGTAGTATTTTTTGGTAGTATTATTTAATTACATCAAGGTGAGGCTGTGAAACGAGTCTCTTAATAGCTGCACCTAAAGCTTGTTAACCACAGCATGTCTTGCCCTTCGTGAGAAGTCCTCACTTCTTTATGCTTCCCTGGTGAAAGCAAGTGTGGTCTCTTGAGTCAGTGATCATTTTAGCTGTTACCGTAATCTGGGGGGGGGGGGGATTTTTGACGGGGCTCCCACAGAAACGCAAAGCTGAAGATGAAGCATTGCCATACATGCTTCATACTTCCTTTCAAGCCAAAGACTATGAAATATGATGAAGCATATCTTGCCTTTGGCTTCACCTGCACAATGGTGGGTACCAAGGTAGGTATCCGACAGCTTGTTTCCCCTGCGTCAGGAGCGCGCGCTGGGCTGTCCAAATCACGGACAAACAGTATCCCACAGTTGTTTATGTTTTTAAAACCACTTTGCACAGAGAAGCATTTTTTGAAAAATGTATTGATAGCAACGTTGAATATTCTTACATTGGGGGGGGGGTCTTGTAAAACAAAGAGGGAGCCTAGCAAAAAAGGTTTGGGAGCCACTGCCTTAATCAGTTTAGCTTGGGTTAAATTTGATGAACTGGTACAGTTTATCAGCCTGGGTGAACATGTGTGAGAGACTCATCTGGTTCCCATTAGTGAGAAACAGTTGTCTAATGCAGGTATTACCTACTCTCTTTGGGATACTAAGCACTAATAAATCAAAGGTCTAGTCAGTACCTCTAGTTTTAAAGTTTAGCATGAATAGTGGATTGAATGTAAACATAATTTGGGGAAGGATTCAGAACTCATAAGTGAAGAATTTGGAATCCTCGGAGACCAACAAAGGTATTCTGAGTCATCAGAATTACAGCCTTAAATGGGATCCCGTGACTAAAGAATTCCAGGGTAGTACTGTAACCAGCAATTGTGACTGGTTTTCATTTAGTACTGCAGGGGATCTGTTTGGAGGAGAGCATTTTTACAAAGCTCCCCCACAAATCTGCTCTAACCACTGAGGTTGCATGTAAAACGTTCGAGCCAACAAAAGCGATGAAGTTGCCCCCAAGCAAAACAGACAAATCTTTAACACCTCCTGTTGTCTTTAAATAGACTGTTTTGGTGGAAAATATTGATTTGCAAAGCGTCCCAAGTTTCCCCTTCCCATCCCTTCAAGATGCTTGAACAGAATAAAAGCAAACTATAAAAAAAAAGCATGTGTTCTCCTTTTCTGTGCCATCAAAATGCACGATATTGAAAGATTCTCACTGTTATCACTGAGGTTGTGTTGACAAGCCCTCGGAATGAAGAAGATGGTGCAAGGAGTCTTAGTGAAGATGGATTTAAAGTCTTTACAGAGCCTGATGTAGGAGATTCTTGTTATCAAGTCTTCATTCCTTTGCATGTGACGTAAGGACACATTCTATAAGTGAGGAGAGCACAGTAACAAAAAAGGTCTTCCAGAGGTTGAACGACGGGCACACACATTCACATGCAGATGCATTAAGTCAGGCTGGGTGAAATTGTCCAATGAGGAACAGCAGAACTTCCACACCTGCTATTGATAAAAGCCGCTCGGCTCAGGAGTGTGCCTTAATGTTTTGCAGCTGCACCTTTTTAAATGCTCTAATAACTGAATTTTGGAGATGCTCGAGCCTTTTAATCCTTGTCTTTGGTCTAGCTGTCTAACAGTAATATAAAACCTAGATAACTTCAGCTTGTGTACACACTAAAATTAACCTTCCTCTAAAAGATGATAAACATCTCTCTGTTCTCCTTTCTGCATGTTTGTTTTCAAGCTCATCGTGTTTTCATGCAAACAATTTAAAACAGAGCGATGTAGGAGGAGAGTGTGTTGTCCTGACTCATCCCCCCGTATGAATAAACATATTTTTGCAGTCACTTCCTCACTGGAAGTCATGTTCACAATGAAAAGGTCATCACCACCTGTATCAAGAAACGGCCTTTAATGAAACTTGCTGTATTAACAGAGCAAATTTCATGCAAAAGATCTGTAAAGAAATCTGTAGGAAATCAGTGTAAACAATACAGAGGACAAAATAGGATTTAAAACAAAGACTTTAACAATATTCCTCCATTATAAGTGCCTCGTTTAAAAGATAGGTATTGAATTGTGTTTTAAAATATACTGAAAGCCTGTGTGAGGGGTAAAATCAGTAGGCGGTTTCACTGCTGAAAAGCAGTGATGGATCAGCAGTGATCTAGCTGAAACATAAAATGAAATGAAGTCGCTCATGTAGAGGGGAGCAAAAACACATGTTCTATAAGGTGCAGAGAGCCAATGCAGTGTCAAAGTAGTTCACTGTTTGGATTTTTTTGTTTGTTTGTTTTCTAAATTCATCAAAAAAACAAAATAAGTGCTGGTTATTAGTCTAAATTGCCAGTGATAAAAGCGTGACGAAATGAGGCATCGTTCTGAAAGGTCAGTGTGCACACTCTCATAATCTTTACATTTAGGTGTTTTCAGTCCCTTTATCTCACATTTGTGAAAAAATGGGTCATTCTGAAGAGCTCACTGAATTGTGGTACAGAAAGAGGATGACACTGTTGCAAGAAGTCACTTTCTTTCCTCCTAGATCAGCTTGTAAAGCGGAAACATTTAGAAGCCACAGCAGCTCAACCACAAAGTGTCAGGCCACGTACAGTTACAGAGTGGGGTCACTAAGTGCTGAGGCGCATGGTGTGTAAAAGCCTCCATCACTCAGTTATTGTTGACTCAGAAACTGAGTTTCAAAGCTCCTCTGGTATTAACATCAGCAGAGAAACTGTGCACCGGGAGCCTCATGGCATGGCTGATCAGTAGGTGTAATGTGTAGGTGCCCCAGTACTTTTATCCCTTTGGTGTATTTCTAAGATAGAAAAACAATGTTCGTAATCAAATTTTAAAAGAGCTTAATTAACATAACCGCTGAAGTAATTTAAAGTGTTTAATGTGTGGTATCCAGACAGTCAGAGTTCCTGCTTGTAGTTTTTGTTTTTCTTTCTGTCATGAATTGAACAGATTGAGGAAAACTTATAAATCAGGTTGTTACCTTCGGTTGAACTGGTTGAGGATATCCACCCTCATCCTGACATTACTCAGAGATTGTCAGAAACCTGTTTAGTTGTCAGACTTGTGAGTCTTCCCTCAGTGGCATGCAGCAGCATTTTCAGTGAGAGCAAAGGAAGGTAAAGAGGAGGATGCTGAATAAATCATAAAGGGTGATACAAGGACAAAAGAAATTACGGTTAGAGGGAGAAAAGGAGTAAATGAGCAAGTGAGAGACAGGTGAGACAGACAGGTGGCTGTATGTTTGAAGTACTCAGACAAAGCCTCAAGCATCCCTTTATACTGCGTTTTCTCAACGCTCCATTTCTGGTCGAAGAAGAAGAGCTTTCCTCCTACAGATTCCCCGAGGAACCATCATCATTGTGAGAGGGGGAGGAGGCCAGCCTGCCGCCCGCACAGAGCACAAACAAACAAATCCACACTTATCTTTAACATATATTGACTTTTCTTCTCCCTGCCTCTAGGCTATGTTACATATGCATAGACTTTTATTTACTGCAGAAATAAATGAGTTGGTGACACGTAACATCTTATCATGAATATGTATGATTTTTGCAATAAGCAATAAATTTGAGAGATTTGGTTTGGGTCATACTTTCATATTCCAGGGTGAGTTTGTGCTATTGTGTGATGTAAACAAATCTTCACAACAGCACAATCAGATAGCATTAATCACATGGATGAGCTGTCCATGTTAGTCCCTGAATGGAAAGACCTGTCAGTCAGTGTGAGACTGAAAAAAAAGTTCATTTACGGTTTCATGTTTACTGTGTTTCGTTTGAATAACACTGAATATGCTCCCTGCTCTTTCCTCTATCCATTCAGACACCTTGTCCGTATCCAGCAATGACGCCCTGCAGCCCGGATCCAGCCAAACTCTGGGTCCTCACAGCTCCCCAGGTCCCAAACGTCCTGGAAACACGTTGAGGAAGTGGCTGACGAGTCCCGTTCGGCGGCTCAGCTCCGGTAAAGCCGATGGGCACGTCAAGAAGCTCGCCCACAAGCATAAGAAGAACCGCGATGGCACAAGGAAGAACATGGACATGATGCCCGGTTCGCAGAAGGACTCTGACGACAGCGCCGCCACGCCACAAGATGAGACCCTGGAAGAAGTAAGACCGCGCATCGTAATGCTGAATAACTGTCACCATGTCTGACTCTGAACTACCATTTGACAGCCATCGTCTTTATTTCTCTCCAGCGTATGCGCAATGAGGGGCTGAGCAGTGGCACACTGTCCAAGTCTTCCTCATCGGGCATGCAAAGCTGCGGTGAGGAGGAAGGAGAAGAGGGGGCGGACGCTGTCCCGCTGCCTCCCCCAATGGCCATCCAGCAACACAGCCTGCTGCAGCCCGACTCTCAGGATGACAAGGTGGGGGCATGCAGAGCAATTGATACACAGTCATAAATAGATGATGTACACACAACAGCTCATCATGTGCATCAAAAAGAGAGAAAGTAAGATAGGTTACACATGTTGAGGTGGACATATTTGTAGATCTAAAGAGCGTTTTCTTTGTTTATTTCTGTTTGTATTTGTTCTGTTAATGTTTAATCCACATGACTCATAGGCAGCAAGATTTTTAACTTCACTGCTCATCCACTCACAGCTTAAAATAACAGCTAAACTTTATTTTGGCACTAATAACTCTGCCTGTTTTCTCCTATTTTCTTAATGGTTGCATGTTCCCTCCTTCAGCATTATGTTGATTTCTGTTCTGCTTCTCTTCTGTCCCAGTTTCCTTATCTCTCCATGTGAAACCCTCTAAATGATTTTTTAGACTTTTCCTTTTTTTTCCTTCTTTTTCTCATTAAATTCCCTCTGCATGTTTTGTTTTCTTCTTTTTTTTTCTTTCTTTTTTTTGCTGAAGTCAATACTCCATTTACATGTCTTTGCAGTAGCAAGATGTCTGTGACATTAAATGGTTGTGTATAGAGGATCGTTTAAAATCTTGCCCTGCCCTTTGTGCCTCTGACTAAGCTCTGTAGCAGAGGCAAACTTTCCATCCAATGGAGAATTTTTTCGACCAATTATGGTGCGTGTGCTTGAAGAGCACTCCAATCACAGTTTCCCCCTGACCTAAACCCACCTCCTAACCCCTGTTTTCCCAAGAATATAGTCTGTGATTGGCTCCAAGTTGGCTCCCAATTAACCCTTTTATTAGGGAGATCACACAAACCAAGTCTTTATTTGGACATGTGGAATATCGAGGTCCAAATCACAACAATGGTGAGCTCAAGTCTCTAAGAATGTCTGACTCCTGTATGCATGCACCACCCAAAAGTGTCTTGAAGATTAACCGTTAGTTTTCTTTGTTCCTGCCATTTCCTCTGTCTCTCTTTCAGTCTGCATCTCGGCTGTCTGGCCGTCCAAGTAGCTCAGAGACACCCAGTGCGGCTGAACTGGTCAGTGCCATCGAAGAACTGGTGAAGAGCAAGATGGTGAGATGGAATTCATAAACACCCACAAATACGTGCAAGTGAGGCACACTTGCACACAAAATCATTCTAATAGATGTAGATACAAGCGCACGCTTTCTTCTGGTGTTGGTGACAGAGAATGGCATCATTGCCAGCTAGTCATCTGTCAAAACTGTGACTAACTATCCCAGCTGTCCTCTGTTCCAACAAATGGGCATTGCACTCTGGCGAATATCCCCAGTATACTCACGCAGACTGGCCTCTACGTCCATGCTTTATTTTGATAAAGAGATAAGTAAGAGGAACATATTTTTCTGCCTCTTAATTTCTTAATTCTTTAACTCAGTCACTGGAAGACCGTCCCAGTTCTCTGTCGGTGGAGCAAGGTGACAGCAGCTCTCCCTCTCTCAACCCCTCCGATAACTCCCTCCTCTCCTCCTCCTCACCCATCGACGACGTGGACGAGCGCAAATCCAGCTTCCTCAAGAGAAGACAGTGAGTTAAAAGCCTGAGTCATGTTAGTGTTTTTATAAACCAAAGCTGCTTGAACCCAGACAGTAAATCATGTTTGTCCTCACTTGTGTGCTTATACGGAACATTTCTGATATTTATCCACAGCTGAGCGTTGCATTCGTCTTACTCGCTGACAATATCTGTGTTCTTTCCCTCAGTTATGTACTTCTGGAGCTGGTGGAGACTGAGAGAGACTATGTCAGAGACCTGGGATCAGTGGTGGAGGTAAAAGAAAAATCTGGAAATACATTTTCGTACTGTTTTTGGTCAGCGTTTGCTTGTGCTTCTTACACTTTGGTTGACTCTTCCTTTCAGGGCTACATGAGCAGAATGAAAGAGGAAGGAGTTCCAGATGACATGAAAGGAAAAGACAAGATTGTCTTTGGAAACATCCATCAGATATATGACTGGCACAAAGAGTACGCTGGCAGAGTCCTTCAGCTTATACACAATTATACAAATAAAATGTCAGCATGCTGTTTCTTGGCAGGTTAAATCACGTGTCTTTATCCATTCACAGTTTTTTCCTGGGAGAACTTGAAAAGTGTTTGGAGGATCCTGACCGGCTGGCACCTTTATTTGTCAAACAAGTAAGAAATGCACTTGTTTTGTAGCATGCATTTTGCTAAAATGGGTATTATAAATAATTTTTTACCTAGTTTAAGGATGTAACATGTTCGTATCTATAACATCCTTTTCTGTTTTTGTTCCAAATACAGGAACGGAGGCTGCACATGTATATTGTGTACTGCCAAAACAAGCCTAAGTCTGAGCACATCGTGTCAGAGTATATTGATACATACTTTGAGGTATGATTGTTTAATCATTTTGCACCTTATAGCCACAGCATGTTATCTGTATTGCACTGTCCATGTCATGAGTCAGGCCCCGGGCATGATTTCATTTTCATTTTTCTTCAGGACCTGAAGCAGCGACTGGGACACAGACTGCAGCTCACTGACTTGCTCATCAAACCTGTCCAGCGCATAATGAAGTACCAACTACTACTGAAGGTAAATCTTTTTTTATACAACATAAAGTATGATCGGTACAATCTAAATGTCTCTCCTTACCTCTTTTAACTTCTTCACAGGATCTTTTCAAAGTTTCTAAGAAGGCTGGTGTGGATGCGACAGAGCTGGAGGTACAATACGAGACCAGACTTCACCACAAAACTAATGAAGCGATAATAATCTGTGTTTTTCACAGAAACTTTCATGACTAGATTTATGTTCTTAGTCACTTTGTCTAATACGCAAGTAGTTTTTAACTTTGGTTTTCTCTCACGTTCTTCCACAGAAAGCTGTAGAAGTAATGTGCGTGGTCCCCAAACGCTGCAATGACATGATGAATGTTGGGCGCCTTCAAGGCTTTGATGTAAGTCTACCCTTCTCTGATAGTGTGTGAATGTTTCCAGAATAAATAATACAAGACAGCAAATGCTGCACATTTTTTGTCTTGTTTCAGTCAACTGCCACTAGGTGTCAGTGTGCACTTGTTTTTGCAGCTGTAGTTTGTTGTTTGTTTTTTTGTGTGTTTGATTAACTTTAATTTTTTCTACTATCTCATCCAAATTTAAGAATTCTCCTTCACCATCTAGATCTTTTTTTGTTTGTTCCTCAGGGTAAAATTGTGGCTCAGGGCAGACTGCTTCTCCAAGACACCTTCATGGTTTCAGACCAGGACGGAGGCCTCCTATCCAGGATGAAAGAGAGGAGAGTGTTTCTGTTTGAGCAGATTGTTATCTTCAGTGAACCCCTGGACAAAAAGAAGGGCTTTTCTACTCCTGGCTACCTCTTCAAGAACAGCATCAAGGTGAAGACAGTTCACTTAAATAGCTTTGAGACCAGCTGTGAAATTGTATGAACTTAATTTGGATTGTACCTCTTGATC
>VURO01000484.1:0-20880 GCA_015108175.1 Pelvicachromis taeniatus | reverse complement strand
GTGTTGCCAATTAACCTATGCCCACAAATTGCACAAAGTCCCGGGGAGAACATGCAATCTCCACACAGAAAGACCCCGGCCTGATGGTGGAATTGAACTCAGGACCTTCTTGCTGTGAGGCAACAGTGCTAACCACCGTGCTGCCCCACACTTTTTAAAATATCTTAAAATATTTTAATTCCCATCTCACATCTTGCTACTTCTGGCTCTCTGCTGTGTACTGTGCTTGCTGTTGCAACAATGCAATTTCCCCATTGTGGGACAAATAAAGATTTTCTTATTCTTATTTTTATCTTCATTTCAATAAGAACAGATGAGCGGACATCACTAACATTTCAAGCAAAAATGCCAATAATGATAAAGGCACTCACATTTGCTTTGGTCATTTTGAATGCTTATGTTTCCTGCTTTGTTAGAGGGGGGCGCCTCTCATGAAACAGTGCTTGATCTCAGCTGCAGAGGTCTCTCCAAGCAGAGGCTTCTTCTTGTGTTTTCCTGTCTTATAGTAAACAGGCTGAAAATGAAAATCAACAACAAACAAACAGGTTTTTAAGGCCTGCAGAGATGAAATGCATCTCTGTATTTCAGAGAGAAAAAAAAAGCTCTCGTTCTTAAGCAATTTGTGACGTTTCCTGTCAAACGTTTGAATAAACCTGTCTCAATAGCGCATCGTGGGCGTGGTTTCAACGCGAGGGAAGGGATGGTTTAATCCGATACAGTCCCGCACCTGTGGCATTTCAACCTCGGCTGGTGAGAAGAAAACATGGGGTTGAAAAGCTAAATGATCAGGTTTTGCGCTCCTGCGGATTTGTTTGCGGTACCTGAGGACTGTTGGTTTTTTTTCCCTCTTGCTTTACATTAATCGCATTAGTAAGTATTTTTCACAACTCCAGATGCAAATTATTTGTCATTGGTTTCACTTTTTAAAAACGTTTTGTCTTCCGCTTAGGTGTAAAGTCTGCGCAGTTACTTATCAACTGAACCAAATCATGCATGAATTAAAATTTAAGTTCTCAAACGTTTAAAGTTCGTCTTGTGCTTATGACGCAAAGCTTCTCGTGTGAAAGTAAAGAAAATAAGAGGAAGTCTTTTTATTTAAATGTCAGGTTGTGTCTCTCCTCAGCCCCTCCAGGCGTTTCTCCTTTGCTCGTCTCGAATTAAACACTGGCACAAAGATGTTCGCAGGGGCATTTTAGCGCATTACAGCTGCATGCTGCTTTTTCTCCATCTTTGCCAGTTGCGCACAATTGCGGATAACTCCTCAGAAATATCTGTTTTAACAGTGCGCTTTTGCACTGATATTGTACGTGGATTGAGGAGGTTTTCTTGATTTAACTTGCGTTTAATTGGTTATCCAATTGTGTAGAATTACCTATACTGGTAAGTCGATTAGTAAGTCGATAAAAATTTTTTGCTCTTGTAAAAATAAATAAATAAATTCAGGGTAAAACGCCAGATGTGTTCTATAATGTTCTGCCTTCGCTGATTAGAAGCCGCTTTACACCCTTCCTTTAGGGTTGGAGGAAAAAAAAATCCTACGAAATGTTTGTAATTTAACTTTCCGCGTTAGATTCATCCGGAGGGACGTCACTGCCGAGCGCTCGCTGCTGAAAGACAATAGGAAAAACAGGATTAGCGAGAACCATTCAGGGATCACTGGCAACAAACACCGATGGTCAGGCTGTTCAGTGCGGTCACAAATGCACAATGGTGGCGGCACACATTAAAAGTGTACTGCTTTACTACTGCCCACTGACAGCTTTACTACTGCCCACTGTCGCCGGCTTGGATAATTAACTCTGGGTTGCTGAGCTTCCACAGACTTTCAGAGTCGCAAATCCGAGACGAGGAAGAGTTTTACATTCAAATTCCAGCAGAGAAATGTAAATTCCAACTTTATTCACGAAAGCATAATTTAGGCTCCTCTTCAGAGGAATTTATTTGAAAGGTTTTATCCAGGAATACAGAAACTGCAGTTACTACTCTAACCTATCACACTTTTTCATAGACCTATAGAAGTAGGTCTATTTAAAAACATTGAGTTGACTGATTTTGTGAATCTGTGCTGTATAATTAACTGATTTTTAATTTAATAAAACTACATATTTTCACCCCCAGCTTCTTTTTTTTATTTTATTTTATTATTATTTTTTAAAGGCTTGCCAGTAGCATCATGATGCTGTGATCTTTAACTCTAATAGGTAACAAGTTGCTGACAGACCCTGTAATTAGTGATCCTGTTGTGTCCCCTCAGCATTTAAAGTATGTTGTCAAGCTTGGAGCAAGACTTCCGTCATAGTCTTCCACTCTATTTCTAACTTAACACGCATTTTTGTGTTTTCTTCAAAATTGGCCTTTCTAAAAATTCAAATAAGCCGTTTGTTCCTACTAGCGAACAATAGCAGGAACAGGCAACATACAATGCCCTATATACATTTCTACTTTTAAAAAAATGAATGCATTTCTTTTAAGGTTGGGCCCTCTTCAGTTTGTGATGTAATGTTGCCCTTTTTTGTTTCAGGTACTTCCAGTTTGTAACCTGTTGAGTTGGTGTAACTTGGAAGACGCCACATTGACCAGCTTTCCTGAAAGATGACTCATATCTAGAATGGCACAAGTCGCAGTTTTGTTTGCTTACCTCAAGTCAATGACGCGCATTCAGACATTCAGTGCTATGGTTCTTTTTTTCTCTTTATTTCTGATCATCTTCTACATGACTGTCCAGGTGGAGACCACCCACAGTTTACGGGGTGTAAGAACATCATTTTCCCAAGAGAAGACCACGACCAGGCATGGTCATTTACCCAATATATCAGTTTCAGATGGCTTCAGACAGACCATCCCTGAAAGTAGAGCTTACTGGAACCGTTTACTGTACTCAGCCCTGATGAATCTGAATAAGGGAGGAAACGCCGTCAGTCGACGATACAACTGGTCTAAATGCAGGATGACAAATCAAGAGTTTCTGCAAATCAACGTGCATGACTTCAACTCCTACCCTGTGCGATTTCGGGATTTTTTGGAGGGGATGAACTGCAGGACGGCCCCAATTCTCATTGATCAGCCCAACAAATGTGCTTTCGGTAAAGGGGAGACAAAGAGCCATCCCTTGTTGCTTTTTGCCATCAAGTCATCTCCCAGAAACTTTGAGCGGAGGCAGGCGGTGCGAGAGACGTGGGGCCGAGAGATGATGTATCCAAACGGACTCAAAGTGCGTCTGGTGTTCCTCCTGGGGAGCTCCCCACCGCAAGATCCTGACCTGAGCCCACTGCTGTCATTTGAAGCAAAACACTATGGGGATGTCCTGCAGTGGGACTTCCACGAATCGCTTCTAAACCTAACGCTCAAAATGAACATGTTTCTCAAGTGGACATTGAAACAGTGTCCTCATGTCTCCTTTGTCTTTAGTGGGGATGATGATGTATTTGTCAACACCCCAGCACTGGTCAGCTACATAGAGTCTCTCGAGGCTTCTAAAGTATCTAGTTTGTATGCTGGTCATGTTATAAGTGTTGGAGCTCCCCTCAGGGACTCAAATAGCAAATACTACATCCCTGTGAGCTTCTACGATGGCCCATACCCTCCTTATGCTGGTGGAGGCGGCTATCTCATTTCTGGAGCTTTGCTGGAATCCCTCTATTCAATTTTACACATCATTCCTTTCTTCCCCATTGATGACGTCTACGTTGGGATGTGTTTCATGGCTTTAGGGATTTCTCCCGAGGCACACTCAGGATTTCAGACATTTGATATCAGAGCAGAAGATCGTGAGGATCTCTGTGCATATAAAAACCTTATACTGGTTCACCAGCGGTCCCCACAGGAGATAAAAAAGTTGTGGAAGGGGATTAACAGCTCCTTGTTGGCTTGTTGAACTGGACCGCTTATGAAGATAAGATGGCAAATAGTGACTGTACTTGCATATTAAAGCTTTGTGCTTCCACTAATGTCCTATTCATGGATTTGCAGAAGGGATTGCAATTAAGGGGTTTGTGATGATCTACAGAACAGTTAAAGTTAAAGCAGCTGGACTTTGTTACCGGACCGGGTGTCGTTATAGAAAGACATTTGATTGCCCGTTCAGGCATTAAATCACATGCAGGTGAAACAGACCTGTTTTTGATGATTCACAAACCTGCCATACAACTGAAATTAAATAAAAACAAAACGAGAAGTAAATGTCCCTCAGTTTATTTTCCACAACACACCAATCATACTGAGCGAGGTAAATGTACGGTTTTCGGATTTCAAACAGTGTGTAACATCATCACAGCATACATCCCATCTAGAATTTGGGCGTGTATACAAAGAAGTATTTAAATACGGTTCTTTGATGCAAGTTAAACCGGTCATCTCAGTGATGCACAAAGAAACCTGCTAGAAGTCACTGAACAGGAGAGTGGGAAGAGAAGAAACAGCACAAAGTGAACTTCCATTTTTTTTTTTTTTTTTGTCCATTGTTGTTTATACTGTATTGCATTCAGACTGCAGCAGCTGTTTCTTCTGTACTTGCAGAATATTACAGAAACTGGAATTAATGTGAAATAAGAGTGAATTTAGGATTTGACGCTTTACTACTGATAATAAATTTTATTAAGGCACCAAACCCAGACACATGACGAGCTTGGATTTGTTTTGCAAACACAATCTTTCTCCCCTCTGCACATGCAGAAAAAAAAAAAAAGAATTATCAAAACTGCATTTCATGAATACGGTTAAAACTATGCAACAGTCTATTTCTTAACCAAGTTTCAACTTGCTTTGCATCGTAGCGATAAAGCTATTTTTCATACAGGTCTAGTGGGTAGTGCTCTTTGTACTGCTGCACGTGTCTCCACAGGGACTCTCTCTGCTTGTTGAGGCTGGGTATCATCTCCTGGTACACGTCGGTGAACAGCAGTTCGGGATTGGGTTTGAGGCGCTTTTCGGCCCTCTCAAACGCCTCCATCACCGTCTTGCGGGATTGCTTTCGCCAGCTCCTCTCGTCATCTTCACTCCACCATCCGCGGGCTGTCATGTAATGTCTCAGCCTGGAAATGGGATGGTCCTGTTTGTCCCAATAGTTCACTTCGTCCACTGACCGGTACGCCGAGCTGTCGTCACTGGTGCTGTGGTGGCCAATTCTGAAGAATCAACAAAATAAAACATTTCTTAATATGACTTTTTATACTTTACCCGTTTCAGGAGGAGTACATCTTTGGTGTCCAGCGCTCTACAACGACATCCCAAAAACGTACTTCTAAAATTCTACACCAAATCACAAATTTGATTATAGCAACATAACATTTAAAATGTTAAAGGTTTCTAACTATAAACTTTCAATAATATTTAGATGATCAAATATATTTTCACTTTACAGCCTGCCCACACTGTGGGGTGATGCCAATATCCCATGAGCCCTTTGCAGCTTAGTGGTACAAACCTTGCATTTTGGTAAAGGTATTGCATATTGATGATCCTAACATCACAGCAAAATTAAAGAAAATGATCACAAAGCTAAATGAAAAGCACCCGGCCTTTTTAAAGTGCCACATTTACTTTGAACTGCGCAGTTCAGAGTCTTCATTAGCAGCTGGCTTTAGTTTACACACAGAAAATGGACTACTTTAACTACACAATCATATATTGTTAGATTCTGCCTGTCGATTTACAAGGTTAAAGTTGCTTTTGTAGTCCAGCAGAGGTTCACTGGTTGCTCCAGTCTGCCTGCAGTGAGCTCTATTAGATGAAGGCAGTGTACAAACTGGTTTGCTAAGTATGTCTGTGGGCCACTCTTCCTGTTGTTGGTCTGTCAGCCAACAAGTGAAACAGAGTTTCAACCACTGCGGCCACCGTCTCTACATTTCATGGTGCTCATTTCCGGTGAACTTCACCGTCGCCCCACTTGTCAACCAGTCAACATTCAGTAGACACGTCAATTTCTGGACTACAAAACCAGCTTAAGGTGCAGTTTTACTTGCTCTGTTGCAATGACTTGTGTGCCATGCCCAGTCTGTCAGTTTTGATGTTTATTTCCTGATTATCAGGTTCTTTCTATAGTTTAAAACCATACGCATGTGGTATGAATACAAATTACACAAACATACCGCTGGCTACTTTTGTTATGTACACCTGTTGAGCTGCTTGTTAATACAAATATCTAAACGGCCAGTCACATGGCATCAAGTCAGCACATTAAGGCCTGCAGACATATTCAATATGACCTTCAAACTGAGCATCAGAACAAGGAAAAAAGATTATTTTACCAACTCTGCAATTTCAGAAACCTGCTGATCTACTGGGGTTTTCCCACACAACCATTTCTAGGGTTTACAGACAATGATCTGAATAAAAGAAGATGTTCAGTGAGTGGCAGCTATCCCAACAAAAACGTCTGGTTGATTCCAGAGGTCTACTTCAAAGCTTGAAGTAGATGAGCTTCAGCACCAAAGACGACACTGGGAGCCACGCCTGTCAGACTAGAACAGGAAACTGTTCATTTTCCAGAATTGGGCAGCACGGTGGCTAGCACTGTTGGGCCTGAGTTCAATTCCACCATCGGGTCGGGGTCTTTCTGTGTGGAGTTTGCATGTTCTCCCTGGGTACTCGGGCTTTCTCCCACAGTCCAAAGACATGCAGTTTGTGGGGATAGGTTAATTGGAAACTCGAGTGTGTAAATTGCGGGTGTGAATGCGGGAGTGACTGTGAGTGCGAATCGAATGGTTGTCTGTCTATGTGCGTAAGCCCTGTGACAGACTTGTGACCTGTCTGTCGGTGTACCCTGCCTTTCGCCCCAAGGCAGCTGGGATAGGCTCCAGCGCCCCCGCGACTCTGAAAAGGAGAAGCAGCTGCTTGGATGTACAATAGTCGATCGGACTGTTGAGTCTCAACCAGAATTTGAATTGTCAGAATTTGAGATGAACATGAAAACCTCTATCTGTACCTGCATTACATGAACGTTTCAGGTTGGTGGTTGCGTTTTAGTGGAGTTGGGGGAAAATTTTCACTTAGTATCAACTGAGCATTGAATATTATTGCTGACCATACACCTTTATCGCTGCTTCCAGCAGGATAATGTGTCATGTTGCAACGATCAAATCACCTCAAACTGGTTTCTTAAACATGACAATGAGTTCACTGTACTCAATCAACCCTCCACAGTCACCAGATCTCAGTCGAACAGCGCACCTTTGGCATGTGGTGAAACAGGAAATTCACATCATGGAGGTGCGGCAGACAAATCTGCAGAAACTGCCTGATGTCATCATGTCAATGTGGACCAAAATCTCCAATCGATTACTAGCAAAGCGTACCTAACCGAGATTCTGTTGAGTGTATTTACTTATTTATTTGAGGCTGTCCATTCAAGTGTTTAACCTCAGTAGTAAAATGACACACTTATAACAAAAGTGAAAGAATGAAGAAAATGTCAGTGATGAGATCGAGAAATGAGCTATCAGCCTAAAAGCTGCTCCACATGTCTTTTCTGAAACGCAGACAAATACAAAATCACTCAAACATTAACAAACCTGTAGGTCATTGCCTCAATGAGGAATGGCTGGTTCTCAGCCACAGCCCTGCGCCTCGCTTCCTTTGTAGCGTTGTACACAGCAAACACATCGTTACCATCAACGCGGATGGACAGCATGCCGTAACCAGGACCACGAGCAGCTGTTCAAGACAAACAACCAGAGGTATGTGGATAAGAGCAGCTGGAATATCAATCAGACAGCAGCAGAAAAGTAGCAGAAAAAAAAAAAAAAAATCACATTTAGCCTTACCGATGCCGTCACCTCTGTACTGTTCGTTTGTAGGGGTAGAGATGGCGTAGCCGTTGTTGCGGCAAAAAAATATCAGCGGGCACTCAAGGGTGGCAGAGAAGTTGAAGCCGGCGTGTGCATCCCCTTCGCTAGCTGCTCCCTCTCCAAAATAGCAAATGACAACCCGGTTTATGTTCTCTCTCTTGACTGCATACGCAGCTCCAGCCGCTGAAAGAGACACAGAGGCATGAACATACATTTACAGCTGTGTGTGTGTGTGTGTGTATCCTATATCAGGCAGCAGAGGTAAACACACAGGCGTGGAGAGCTCACCCTGAGGAATCTGTGTGGCTAGAGGAGATGAGATGGTGACAAAGTTGAGATCTTTGCAGCCATAGTGGACGGGCATCTGCCGGCCCTTCCCGAGGTCATCAGCATTGGCGTAACACTGAGCCATGAAGTGATCCAGAGGAAAGCCTCGGTACATCAGCACTCCTGTAGTAGGAAGTGTCACATGATTACTCAACAAGACAACAGAATCAGACCAAGTGAAGGAGTAAACAGTGGGGATATCAAAATAAGACTGGAGGCCAAGGCTTGGGTCCCCTTTCTTTGTTGTGGTCAGTTTTTTGAATGTAAAATATGTTTGTTCCACTAGTCTTTCCACTTTTTTGTACATTCCCTCCCTTTCTGACTCACTGGATTTGATTAATCATTTTTGGAAACCAGGTGAACTCAGTTTGTAATTAATGAATATATATTTTTGTTAAATTCTCATGTAAACAAGTGTCCTGTAAAAATAATTGAACTATACTGCAAAGTAATTTTTTTCAATTTCAAATTTTATCTGCCAAATATTTGTGATAACAACAAAAACAGATGTAGAAATGAATACTGAAGTGGTAAACGGTTTTGTTATTTATTTTTATTTATTACTTTTATTTAATTAAAAGGTTCATATGAACAATGACCAAAAAAAAGGGACTATATTAGTTGAGGGAAAGCCCAAACGAAACCACATTTCATTCTTACCAGCTTCTCTGTATTGCCCAAAAACCATATCGTTTGGATCCAGAGCAGCAGCACTGCCGATGTGTGTCCCCTCCTCACCATAGTTGGTCATGTAGAAGGAGATCCGACCCTGTAACAGACAGGGCTGGACGGTTAATCAGACTGTAATCTCAACTATGATTTTTTTTTAAACAATTATGAAAATAAAATAAGTAGGAAAAAATAGACTTTTTGCATTCATTTGACCTGAAACCTTTGTGTTTTGCTGTTATAAATCAGGTGTACCTCTTTCTTTTACAGGTGTTTGGTGCCTTCCCTTCCTAAAAACTAACAATCCCCCGTTTAGTTCAGCTCAAGCCAAGATGACTAAAAGATCTGGAGAAAGTAAAACTCTTATGGTTATCTGCTTGTGTCACAGGATCAGCAACAGTTGGCCTTTTAGTCAAAAATACTCCCTAGTCAGGGCCCAACTTCCCTATGAGATGGACCTGTGTCCTCGAGAAGCCCCATCTCATTTTTATGCATTCATTTTAAATTATAATTAATATAAAGAAAATACCCTTTGAGACACCTATTTTTAAGTTCAAAAACTGCTGGTTTTGTGTTTTACATAATTAAGTTGAGCCAGGAGATGCAGGAGGAAACATACCTGTCTTTGAGACTCATAAAGAATGCGGTCCATTGTGTTCAGCAGGGTCATCTTCTGATAAAAGTTCAAAACTGTCTCTTTGGAGAGCTGCGATGGAGAGAAACGCACAATTGACAATTTAACTTTTGCTGAACAGACTGCAGAAGTCATAGGGGCACATCTGGGAACCAGGAGCACAGGCGGGCCGATTGTACCTGAGGGTCTTGAGAGGGGTTGATGATATTTCCCTGCCTGTCCATCACCCGGTACACGGGGATCCCAGAGATTACATTGGGCTGGATGAACTCGAGCTGATCCACAAACTCGGCTGAGGCTCCTGGAAACTGGGGCTTTTCCAGCGATGAGTCATAGGGCTGCTGCAGCTTAGAAGCCTGAAAAGATTGAATACAAGCATTATTTATTAACAATGTCATTGTGGTTGTGGTAAAGAAAGGCTCTAGGAAAAGCAAACTCAGGTCACACAAATTGTCAAGCACGGTGGTGAAGGGGTGATGATTTGAGCTCGTTTTGCAACCACACAGCCGTGAATTCTTCTGTTAACCAAAGTATTCTAGAGTCAAATGTGAGGCCATCTGTCTGACAGCCACTGGATAATAATCCTAAGCACAGCAGCAAATCTACAGCAGAGTAGCTAAAAAAAGAAAAGATTCAAGGTGTTCCAACAGCCCCTTTAACCTCACTGAAATGCTGTGGTAGGACCACACACAAATGACCACAAACCTCTATGAACTGAAAAAGACAACAATGTAAATGGTAAATGGACTGATTCTTATATAGCGCTTTTCTACTCTCCCGGAGTACTCAAAGCGCTCTATACAACAACCTCATTCACCCAATCACACACATTCATACAAGCACTTTTTGTGTACTTTAGTGCTCTACCTAACATTCATACACATTCATACTCCGATGGATGCATCGGAGAGCAACTTGGGGTTAATATCTTGCCCAAGGATATTTGGCATGCAGACTGGGGGAGCCAGGGATCGAACCACCAACATTCCGATCAGTAGATGACCTGCTCTACCACCTGAGCTACAGCCACCCCTCAATGTAAAGAACAGTGGGTCAGGATTCCTCCACAACAATATGAGAGATTGTTAAAGTCATGAAGAAAATTATTACTTCAAGTTATTGCTGTTAAAGGTGAATCAACAAGCTACTGAAGTTTTTCCCAGGACTGCACAGAGTCCAGTGAAAATGTTCTTTTTCAGGATCGTATATATGACATGTTGGACGTAATCTTTTCCACCCACGTGACACTGATGATTCATTGATAAAATGGGTTTATTGTGCATTCACTTGGAGTTGGAATAATAGAATTTATTTCTGAATGAAATAATTCATAATAAACAACTGCAAGTAACTGGACAATAACTTGGAAAGTTCAAGAAGATTTTATTACAGCAAAACATGATGGAAGAAAGATTTGTGCTATTTTATTGTATTTTTTTTATTGTATTCTTGAATTTACTGACACTAAGAGTACTCACAGGATATTTTAAATAAAATTGACCTGAATTCATCCATCCGTCCATCCATTTGCATCCGCTTATTTCCTTCTAATATTTGTGTTGCTTCATTGCATTTTGCTGTGTTTTTCCATTGGCTTGTCCACCAGCACTTTAAACTTCATTAATAAACTGCATAAAAATGGAAATACGAATGAAGTTTAACTGACTGATTATTACTTTTATTTATTTATTTTCAAAAGGTTTTTAGTTTTGGTAACTTTTTAAGTTTTTAGTTTTGTTTTAGTTAAATATAATAAATGGTTGAATCTTTAGACATTTTAGAAAGCTTCAATTCAGAAAGATGAAGACAATACAATACTCGAAGCGATGGAAGGAAATAAAATAGCAAAGGACGTAGAGCAGCAAGTTATTAAATAAAGTTGTTTTGAAAAAAATGATGCGTTCGAGGACATCGGATTTCCTCCTTCACGCCCCTTGGTTCGACCAATGGAAAAGAAGCTAGCTAAGCCTTTAGCCGGTTGGCTAACTAGCCCGGTGTCAGAGTCAAAACAACGAAAATTAAAATGAGTACTTACTGCAACTCATGTTGTTTAGTAAAGGTCAGACATGTATTCACTCAATATGTCAGAGTTAGCCTGACTTTTCACGGATACATTGGAGAATCGGTATAGCATTTCAGCAAGGTTGTTGATTAAGTTAGAAAATACTCCTTCGTGATCCTTGCTCTTTACCGGGCCCTTGATCACAGGGTTATCTCCAGTCCAGCCTCCACAGGAGCGACTTTTCCCATAATTTATTCATCGCCCTATCCAAACAGTGCATCGAGGTTTTCACTTACAGTGACCCTGAAGCCTCTGCGCTGAAGCAGTCGAGATGCCTTCAGTCCTGCTGTCTGGCGGACAGCGTGGAAACAGAGCCCATACATTTTGTTCATGCTGCTCACAGCCGTCATCGGCACACTCAGTAGTGGTTTGATTTAACCGCCGCCGCACACCCGTTTAGAGAAGTTACACTGTGGCGGATATGTAAAAATATGGCCAATGGGAACTGCTAATAACCACCACTGGCTGTCCTTCCTGTTTACATCCACAGTTTACAGGCCGAGAGTCGCAAAATGCAACAGTGAAGTCGGCTACAGTATCTAGAACATCCGGCCAGGCTTTCAAAATAAAACCCCAAAATGTGAAGCAAGAAATGCTACGCAGCATTTAATCTGTAGGTTTAGTTCTGCCGGAAGTAAAGTCGGCATCAAAGTTGGAGAGTCAGAGGGTAACTATGCCACAGGAAAGAAAGAAAAAGAGAAGACACATCCAGGGAGGAGAGAGCCATAAGCAGTATCGGAGAACTGATGAACTGATGAAGTCAGACAAGTGTTCTTAAATTCAATCATAAATCAACGATTTCTACGTATATTCAAGCCAACCAAAAATTCAACCCTCCTCTGTTTTTAAGAGGAGCTGGGATTTCTGCCATCTCGTGGTCACAATGAGATACTACTATAATAGTAAAAGCAGCGTCAGTGGCATGCACAAAAAAGAATATTGTTACTTCCTGTCCCGATGACCAGTTAATACACCATAAACCAAGTATTATCGCGGGTAGAGAGGCTGACAGAGTCTTTTAACTACTTGTCAAAATCTAAAAATGTCTTCACTTCAGTTCAGGGCCATCTAGTGGTAATAGCAGGGACTGCAATATGGTGGTTGCAATTCACGACATACCAGTGAAACATCAGCTGTGAAAAGCAGCAAATAAGCAGTAGATACATTTCTGGTGAGTGGTTATCACGAATAAAGAAGAAAAAAAGAAAATTAAAGATTGGCCCGTTGTGTTTAAATGCGGCTGATGTCTGCCATCTGGCGATCATTGTGAGTAACTACACATTGTAAAACCCATCCGGTCACACTACTTTCAAAATAAATTAACCATATTAACGCACATTTATGATAAAAAATATGATCTTTTCTTCGTTTTCATAGATATATATTGCAGATCAACATTTCTTGTGAAATACGTAATATTTCTCCCCCATTCTGATGTCATCAGTACGGAGCCTAAACTAGAGGGAAAACAGATGACGCCATCCGCCTGCGACAAACCTGCTTTTTCCACGATGGAAGCCTGCGGCTCCCCGACAGTTTCTTTGAGAGAGTTTGGTTGTGAACAGAGTTTGCTCTCTCGACCTGATGGCTCTGCTTCCTTCGTCCAAGGTAACACTCATTTTAGAAACCATTTATCTGGGCGTTTATTTGCCTCTCGCCTCTAAAATGGACTTAAAGGACGGAAGAAGATTAGGGAACATCTCTGGAAATTAACCTGCCGCTTCAGTTAGTGACATGAATTTATTTACCTTTATGAATGAGAATAAATGTAATAATGGAATAATATAAAAATGACAATCAGGGGCGGATTTACTGGCATGGAGTGGCATGTGCCACCCTAAAATAATTTCTTGCCACACCTAGTGCCATTTTAGTTTTGCATATGGCATGTTGTAAATAATTCAATAAGTTAAATTTATTGCACTGCATTAACCCTGCTCCCCAGAGGCGGATCTACTATGGTGGCATGTGCCTCCCCATAGCGGACCAGCTTTATCTCTTGTTTTCAGTAAGACAGCTTTGATTGTGCCAGAGCACGTTTTGAATAAACACCATGAGCATTTCAGATGTTAGTTTTAAATGGTTGTACAAAAAATGCCAGATGTAGTGGCTGCATTTGTCTGTCTTCTTTACAATAATAATAATAATAATAATAATAATAATACCTTTATTAGAATAACACATTTAAAAATACACAATCATAAAGGGCTTCACATTTTGAAAAAAGTATGAATTGCTGTAAAAGTAAAGGTCAAATTAAAAAAATGTAAATGTGGAGGATTCACTAATCTTTACACAATCAGAAGATGCCCAAGAAGCATTTTTAATCGTTATAGTGGCATCAACTCATGGCTGACTAAATCACGTCTCTTGCTAATCACACGCACACACACGTACACACACACACAAATCACTAAAAACTACAGATGTGGATTATCAATTTTGCTATAAACTGGCATGTTAAAGTCTTATATTTTTGGTATGTTAATCTCAATTAATAAGAGCTGCCCCTGTTAAACAAGCAAATAATTAAATAGGGAAGGTTAGCCTATAAAAATAAGTTTTCAGTAGTCCGTTAAAACAAAACCACTGATTCGCCACACGTGATGGAAGAGGGAGGGCTGTTCCAAAGTTTTGGTACTTCTACCTCAAAGTGTGGACTTCTGGATTTAAAACAAGAGTGTGGAAGAGTGGGCATGATGATGGCTCAGTGTCTTTCTGTAATTTGTGTTTACGCTTACCTTCAGTATTCAGATTATTACTCCAGAATGATTCAGAGATGAGCCCCGTGACAGACAGGCGCCCTGTCCATGGTAGCTGATAATGATAAGTGGAAATGGATGGATGGGTGGATTCACACTCGTAAAAAAAATATTTTGGTGCAAGAGAAAGAATAAATGTGAAATTTACATGATACGTCGACATTTCCCCTCCTACATGTCTGTTTATGTGGGCATCTTTAATGCTCCGGTGTTATTTATTGAATAATGCTCCTTTTTGTTCTTGTCTGAAGGAGAAACGAGTGTGATTGCTGGAGTGTACGGACCAGCTGAGGTCAAAGTCAGCAAGGAGATCTATGACCGGGCGACCCTGGAGGTGTTGGTCCAGCCCAAAGTGGGCCTGCCAAGTGAGTTTTTTTTTAGGGCTAAAAATGTTCATTATGCAGCGTTGCTTCTTTTATTCTGGGAAAACTAATGTGAAGTAGACCTTTTGCATCGTGCTATCTACAAGCATGTCTCTGAGGTTTCTGCTGGGGGGAAGCTGCTATGCCACACCTTACCACAGGGTGGGGTATGTGAGCTTTCCGCTCCACATTAAGTTTTATATACCTCGATTTGTTTGTTTTCCAGGTGTAAGGGAACGATTGCAAGAGCAGTGCGTGCGAGAAACCTGTGAGGCTTCTCTGCTCCTGACGCTCCATCCACGCTCCTCGCTCACTCTCATTCTTCAGGTGCTGCATGATGACGGTTCAGTATCCTTCTGTAAAACTCTGTGCTGCTGCGTGCTTTGGGGTTTATATCAAATCTGCAAGAAGGGCTCTAAAATTGTGATGTTTCTTGCGAGTATCCTTCCTTACCTGTTCCTCAGCTGCTGTCTTGCTGTTTGAATGCCGCATGTATGACTCTTATGGATGCAGGATTGCCCATGAGTTGCCTCTTCTGCGGAGTGACTTGTGCCATCAGCACAGATGGCGAAATCATCACAGACCCCACTGCAGCTCAGGAAAAGGTCAATCTAAGGCTTTTATAATGTTGAGTGACACAAATCATCCCAAAACACTGATGGTGGTTTTTGTCAAATTTCCTAAGATGTTTTCACACAAAGGACACAGAAAATGTAGATACATCAGCTTGTGAACAACCAGGGCTTTGTAAATGGCCCCCGATCATTCCTTTTGACAGCATGGGCCCCTGGGCCATGTGTTTGACATCTCTGTCATGTAATTGTTGGGATGTTCTCCTGAATACTGCAGCCTTTCCTTGAGGCAACTGTCGAGGAAACTATATAAATAAACCTGAATTGAATTGAGTTAAACGGCAAAGAAAAACAAAACTGGAGAAATATCAGTCAGGAAGGATAAGGCGAGCGCAACGATCTGTAGTCACCATCAGCTAAACTATTCCCTTTTTGTTGTCGTTGCCTCTCCAGCGTGTCTGTTGCCACTTCCTTTTGTACCAGTGGTAATGGTTTTGCTTCCTAACTGGACAGATTGATAATATCCTTGCTGAATTTCACGGTGCGCCCTTGTCTTGTTTTCTCTCTCAAAAGGAAAGTCGAGCTTTGATGACTTTTGCGATCGACAATGCAAAGCACAGCGTTTTGATGTCGTCGACCAAAGGATCGTTTTCAGTGAATGAGGTCAGTGGATTAATGACATGCGCCATTTCAAACAAAAAAATACTGTAAATGCCAAAAAGGCCTGAAGTTACAAAAAGACTTCTCTAATGAATGCTTCAAAGGGAAAAGACTGGGCATGCCTTATAGAGGCTGTTTGTTTGTGTTGCCAAACCAAGACTACATCTTAAAAACCATTTTCTGGAGTTTCTCCAGTCTTGATAAAAATATCATGGAGTATTTTTGTTTTTCTCCTGTTACCCGAAAGGAACATAGTTTCTGGAAATTTCAGTGGGTTTATTTTGTGTTTCGATTGATCAGTCATGTTGAGCAGCCTTTGGTTGCATGCAACTATCTATGTGGAGGAATTGCATTTATCTAAATGCAAGCTATAAGTCATCGGCTGATGTTGTTGGACAATTTGCATAAAACACGAAGACTGCGACTCGGATGAAATTGTCGCGTGGATTTCTGGATTCCCCTTTGCTCAGCAGATGACAGAAATTAAAATAAATGTCGCCTTTATAAGAAATTCCTACTCTTTTGCTTCTCTCTCCTAGAGGAGATCCCATGGATCGAAACATTACCTCTTTAAGGACACTTTTTTTTGACTGAATAACAAGTAGTATTCCAGAAACACTATAATATTGGGTGCCACTATGGCCCACCTACAGGGAACCAGTATGCTGAAAAGACTGGAGGGCCGTATTCTCCTTACTTTCCTGTCTGCTCTCTACTGTCCCATCAAAATAAAGGCATAAAACACTCCCTGCCAAAATGTACAAAGAAACACTCCAACATTGTTACGTTCCGATTGGTGATTCTGCTTCATGTGTGACTTTGGAAAACGGCTATCATATTTCTGCTTTCTCCTATCTGCCTCAGGTCTGATGTGACTTGAATCAGTTGTTGTTGCATTTCATACTTTGTCTGATCCTCAGCTGTTGTTTTTCTTCTCTCACAGCTGCAGCAGTGCATAGCAGTCAGTCAGAAAGCATCAGAGAAGATCTTCCAGTTCTACAGAGACTCTGTCAAGCGGCGATACTCCAAAAGCCTCTGAGAAGCACGGAGCTTTCTTTTTCCTAGTCTTTTTTTTTTTCTTTTTTCATTTTTATTTTAACAATGCATGCAAACACTGATGTTGTAATAAAATATTTAGAAACCCCTGTGGGCTACAATTTCTTCAGTTCAGTTGTAGTCAGCTGTGCTTTGTGGTGGGAAGGCATGTATGAGCACATTTGTGAGAGATCAGAAATGGAAAGAGGAAAGATGAATGTTAAACAAGTGCATTTATTGGGATTTGCTGATTTTCTCTCACTTTAATATATACATGTAATACAAGGATGTGACCTAGGGAAAAGAAAAACCCTGAATATTTCTTGTAATAAATCCCATCTGCTGAAGCCTTTGAACTTTATCGACTCACGCGACTTGTCCACTTATTATCCGTATGAGTGAGACGAACCTGAGCAGAGCCTCGCACGACAGCCTCGTCATTCGGAGCAATCCGCGTTAAACGCCTCCATATAAATCACTAACTGACGTAACTCAGTAGTTTCTTCTTCTATTGAAATAAAAGTACAGTGGAGACAGACAGTAGTTCAGGATTGTCAGAATTGTTGTGTTTACACTCAGTGCAGCTGAATCACAGCACATCGACAATGAGAGAGCTGACAAGGGCAAGACACGGAGATACCAGAGGTTTGTCTACTAAAGTCAGTTAAAAGTGATCGTAATCTAGTGTCCGCTCAGCTTTCATACAACGCTGGGATTGCAGCAAACATAGCATTTTATATGTACTCTATAAAACTATCTAAATAGAAAACGTCAGCTTTCACCTTAGTCATGTCTTTATATTTACTTGGAAATCCTCCCATTTACTATGTAGTTAAAGGCTCAGAGCATTTTCCAGTCAATCCAAGCTCTTTTTGCAACATGTTGGTCCAAATGAAGGAAACAAAGTTTGCAGCAGGAAACCAACAAGCTCACCATGCAGAGTTTTCTTATGACCAAACCTGGGATGTTACTGACACATGCATCACAATTTTTGCAACTTTTTGTTGGCCTGTTTAAATAAAGCGTTTGTTTATAAACAGAAGTTTTGAGGAGACTTTTTTTTAAAGTCACTCATATATTGCAAGCAGCCAAGCTCCTGAAGATGTCAGTTCTATTTTTGGTGGAGAAAATAGCAGAATCTATATTTGAGGAGCATGGCGTGAACAGCCTGGCTGCTTCTAATAATGGAGTCGCTGATAAAAGGATCATCCTCAGAGTCGCTTCTATATTTTTGGCACTTTTTCCAGCTCTTCCCTCTGGTGTATATGTTTCTTAACCCTGTGTATATATAGAGGATAAAATTTAATGTCTATATCTTGAGTCCGTTTTTTACCTCCCGAGTTTTGCATTTAATTTTAAAAGTATTTTCGAATACCAGCAACTACACTCTGTGTGTCAGTTATTTAGTGTTTTGTGTATTTCAACATGAAGATAATGATTCAGCTTGGTATAAACAAAGCAGAGGCAGTCCTTTTTGTCGGTACACGGCGACTGAAGCAGTGTGAAACCAGAATGAGCTTATCAATGTTCACGTGCAGCATTTCTCTCGGGGTCCCTCACGTCAGCAAGGAGCTCTGGGCTCTCCGAAGGACTACCGCTTCTCGTCGTATGTTTTTTAAAACATCATCACCAGCTTTCACCCCTCAAGTGACAGTGCTGGCTCAGGCCCTCCCACAGTGAAGTCCATTGGGATTTATCTGCTGCCACGTCCTTGCTGTGACCTTTCATAAATCTGCAGACTCCATCTAATCGTATACTGCCCTCCGCTTAGCTCCTCCCAGGCAGACAATGACACATATCCCCACTGCTTCTTATTATTCATCCATTGTTTGTAACGTTGATATCTACAGTGCTGTGGAAAAATGTGCGTTTCTGTTTTGCTTCTTTTTTTTGTTTGTTTTTTTTACTTCGGTAACGCATCACATATGATGACAACCACAGCACAGATTTGACAAAAGATAACTTAAAGTCTTCAAATCACTAAACAAGTAACAGACTGCTTTTTCACTGGTTTGTCTTCTTATGCTCAGAACATCCTTTGAGCTCATTTTTCTTTTTATAATCCCAAAGTGATTATAAATAACACACCAGCTCCCAGCTTCTGTTTTCATGTCCCGTCTCGCGGCTTTTCAGCTTGGTGTAGATGAAACATGACTTCAGACAAGTCGACAGACAAACACTGTGATTATTTGACATTTAACGGTGACGTGTTGGCATGTGTTGATCTTCATGAAATATGTGAGAGGTCAGTCTTTTGTATGCGTGTCCACGTGAAAGAGTTGCTTTTATGGTGGCTTTGCGGACAGGTAGGAAATCAACGCGGCGATGGCACAGATGTACGTTATGATTCCAAACACGATGGAGAGCACCGAGAGCCAGAGAGCCTGGCGAGACGCTGCGTTGGCCCCCTGAAAATCCCCCTGAGCCGATGCCTTGTTGGTCTGAGTAAAAAAAGGAGACGAGACACCGAGATAAAGATTAGAGTGAAAAAAAAAAAAATAGCAGAGAACAGCATTTATCATCATTTGTCAATGTCCTCCCTGGCCTACACTTTCCTCTTCCACTCATTCCAGTCTCACGCTAAGCCCATATTATGTTCCATCTCCAAATCACACCCAGCGATTGCAGCTCATTCATCATTTTCTCCTCCTTCCTCTCTCCCTCTAGTCCTTGCCTTTGACTCTGACCCCTGTTTTAGGCAGCACTCAACAATATTGGAAATCTATCACCTTGAGGTTTCTTGTTATGACTCTAATTAAACCTTAACGAAGGCCATTGATCTGATCAAAAGGCCTTTGGAGCATCTTGCCAGTTAGCTTTGCAAAAGTGTTAATGGGATTTCTCTCTCCCCTGCACGGCTGGAGGAATGCCTTTACACAATAAGGGAGTCTAGAGATATTTGTGTTAAGGGTATTTTAATACTACTATTGGTAATTGTGACTGATAAGTTCTTTTTTGACTGTCAATTCTGACTTTTGGGTGACCAGTCATCGCGCTTCTGAATAATGAGATTTAATCATTTTATCCTTTTTCTTCTGTTTATCCAATTCAGGGTTGCAGTGGGGCTGGAGCCTGTCCCAGCTGTGATAGGCTGAGAGGCCAGAGCTGTTGGCCAGATGAGCGCATGGATAGGACGAGTAGAAAGATGTACATTTACTCAAACGCTTTACTAACACACAGTACTCGATTTAAATATATCCACATTACAACATGCTATGTTCTACTTGCACTCTCCTCTCCTCTGAACTTCACACCAGATTTAGTAACTTTCATTTTGCAAAGAAATTGCATCATCATGCATCAAGCTACGCAGCAATAGCATCAATCAATAACTGCAAAATTAAAGTGGTGTGCACAACAATGAGTCAGAAATTATGATCGAGTATGTATCCATTCTCAGCCGCTTATCCTTTTCAGGGTCGCGGGGGGCGCTGGAGCCTATCCCAGCTGTCTTGGGGCGAGAGGCGGGGTACACCCTGGACAGGTCGCCAGTCCTTTTTGATTAAATCCTCATAAAATATGTGGTGTGCAGATGCTGAACACTTATAGGACAAAGAGATGTATGAATAGTACAGTTTGCTTAGAACATTTGTGTTTATATTGACTTTAAAGCATGGTGGCACGGTGGTTAGCACTGTTGCCTCACAGCAAGAAGCTCCTGAGTTCAATTCCACCATCAGGCCGGGGTCTTTCTGTGTGGAGTTTGCATGTTCTCCCCGTGTTTGCGTGGGTTCTCCCCGGGTACTCCGGCTTCCTCCCACAGTCCCAAGACATGCAGTTAGTGGAGATAGGTTAATTGGAAACTCTAAATTAACCTATCACTCTGACTGTGAGTGCGACTGGTTGTCTGTCTATGTGTGTTAGCCCTGCGACAGACTGGCGACCTGTCCAGGGTGTACCCCGCCTCTCGCCCCAAGACAGCTGGGATAGGCTCCAGCGCCCCCGCAACCCTGAAAAGGATAAGCGGCTGAGGATGGATGGATATTATTTAACATGGTAACCTGTTAGATTTC
>VURO01000483.1:16478-42085 GCA_015108175.1 Pelvicachromis taeniatus | reverse complement strand
TGGTTATAGAAGCTTTTATTTTCATGTGTGGCTGTTTTGTTTTGGGGTTTTTTGTTTGTTTGTTTTTTTTTTTACACATATAGAAAGATGAGCAGTTTTAAGATTTGAACTAGCTGCTGTTTCCATTAAACAGACCTCGGAGTTTTGTGAAGAATTTGAACGCGTCGCCGCATGTCAGAGATGTAATATGACACAGGATGTCTCTCTCAGATGTTTGTGCATAATGTCTGATAACTACAGAGGTAAAGCTATGCAAGTCAGCTCTCTGATCCTTCAAACGGTTTGGGGTAGCTTTGATGCATGTATAGAGCCATTGTTTTACTGGAAAATAAATCTTTTTTTGTCAGTGGTTTTGAAGTTGTCTCTGTAAAAACAAGAGCAGCACCCCCAGTGAATTCTTGTCTTCAGCAGTGAGTTATGCAGCTTGTATACTCTTCTTTTTGTTTTTTTTTTTTTTTTTTTTTTTTTTTTTTTTTTTTTTTTTTTTTTTTTTTTTTTTTTTTTACTTTTGGTAAATTCTCATCCATATTCGCTGCACAGCTCTACATGTATGTGAATCGCTTAGCTAAGAAACTCAAGACTTGTGGGCCCTCACTATGATAAAATGGACTTTTGAGTTTAATGGTGTATAGTGTGTCTGTGTATGTATATGTGCAGGTTTAATATAAATCATCCTCAGTTGCTTTTCTATATTTTTCCTGGTATTTTATTAACTTACAATGGGATTTTCAGTTTTTTTAACAATGACTTGAAAAAGTTAAAAATAATAATAAAAAAAGTAGCAGTCTGTCATATTATCATATTTTTCATCTTATTTCTTTGTGGGAGGGCTTGAAAAGCCTGGGGTTTGAAGTGTCTGAATGATACAAGTGCATTTAAAATTTGCTGCTCAGAGCTGCTGTTCATGTGTTTTATGAGTGCTAAAAAAATATTACTTGCAATGCCCTTGCTGCTCACTTTTCATCTGTGACTAAGCTGTGGATTACACCTATGCAGAAACAGTAAGTGGAGAATAGAATTTCAAGTGTGAGGAAGATGGTAATTTCTACAGCAGGGACTCCTTCCCTCAGGGTGGTGTTTTGATCCAATCTGCCTTCTGATAGCTGCAAAGCCTATTGCAGTGCTCCAAAGGATCAGCAGATGGAAACGTGTGCACACCTTAAGCCTGCGGGTCTGTTTTTGAACGCATGCATCAGGGAAAAGCCTGCATGAAACCAGCCATGGGTGACCTGATATTCATGGTGGATGCAAGACAGATTTCTGGGTAGATGTGATTTGTGACTTGCAGAGTTTTTGATCTGTGGATTAGCTCATTGCATTCGTCGATACGCCAACATTAACTGTCATTTTCTAACATGTAGATGTTTAGAGATGCGCTTTTCACATTTTTTTGTAAGTGCATTTATAGTCCTGCACTCTGTTTTGTGACCAATTGCATTAGAGTCATACTGAGTGGAAACACTTGATGTGATGTGAAAATGCATATATATATGTATGTATATATATATATACGTATATATATATGTATGTATATATATATATACGTATATATATATGTATGTATATATATATGTGTGTGTGTGTGTGTGTGTGTGTGTGTGTGTGTGTGTGTGTGTATGTATGTATGTATATATGATAAATGAATCAGGACTAGAACAGTGGGGTTGTAATTGCAAAAAGGATGTGATATATTCCATATAAAAGTAATCGTGATGGTAAAGTCTAAAAAATCAACCTAGTTATTAGACTATTGGGGAGAAATTGCACGAGATTTTAGTTATGTAATGTAAATCGTGAAAGCAGATTTCCTGATACTTCACACTGTTTTAGTAGTGTCATAATAGGATGCAATAACACAGTAAACATTTAAACAAGCCTTTTAGAGCTGTCGCTCTCTGCAACATCTCACTGGGAGAAAACGGTGAGTGGCAGTGATATCACGAGCCAATCAGTGCAGTATTTTTATTACATTTTATTAGATGTGGGTGCACACAAGTCGAATCACGAATACCCCAAGAAAAATGCATTTTAAAAGTCATTTAAAGGCATGCAATGCCCCCGCTGATTTATGTGAACACACAATCAACTACAGTTTGGAGCTAAGAAATAAGAGGTTTCTCTGATGTTGTATTAAAAACCTGTACATATGCATGTTTTTGCTGTTCCCTGTGGTCAGTGTGCTATAGAAAAGGCCTGTTTCTCTTGGGATCTCGACCCATCGACTTGGATTCCTACTGTCTCTCAAGGCAAGTGCTTGGATGGTGGGAGGGCAGGACTAATGATAGGGGGAGAGGAGTAAAGCACGGGTGGAGGAAAGGATAGACGAGTGGAATGAGGCTGCATGAAGTGAAATATTAGTCCAGACCGAGGGGCTTAAACAAGCCAATCGATGCTCTCCAATGGAAATAAATGAGAGAGGGTAAGGAGAGAATACATGGAGGCTGAGAGGGGAGAGGAGTGGCTTAAAAGCTAAGCTAAAAAAGCACAAGATCATGGTCACCCAAGGCGTGACCGGGTAAAGTGTCAGATCATTGAGGCACCAGGGAGGAAAAGAGAGAGCCTGAAAAGCATCACGGTGCTGCGAGGGTAATGGATGGTATTTTGAGTTAATGGCAGTTGTACTGCAATGCTTCTTCCTGTGGCACAAAATGATGTATGCCTGACGGGGTTAATGGAACAAATACTCTGCCTAAAACTTACAGTGTTAGTGCCGCAGTGGTGAAGTCAGTGCAGGGGCATGTATCCATGTAGAGCATTGTTTGCAGTGCTATTGATCATTTTGAAGTGGTTCTCAGAGAAATTATACTTAAAGACTAGTACTACATTAAAACATAATGACAAGCTGAACCACTGGAAATGTATTTTGCCGTAGGCTGAACCATGAGTAATGCCACAAAGTGTCATTATGTGTATGTTCTGGTAGCTTTTGTATTGACCTTTGGGCAGACTAAATCTATGAAACATTTCTAATGCTTTATTGATAATGCAGATGTAGTAGTTGAGGTTGAATGCTACAAACTTATATATAGTTGTGACCCAGGATTGGTAGGGGTAAATAGATTTTGTTCTGTGACCGCAACCAGTAAAGCAGAAATACAATGAAAGCCATTTATGAAATGAAAAATGAGGGGCATGCCTTTGGGAATTATTAGTATGTACATTAAAAAAAAAAATGTCCTCGAGACATATCAGGAGGACAGCAACCAATGGGAATACCTGAGGGCTGGGGTAGGGGGGGTCTATTCCTGTAATATAATGAAATGAAAACTGAAGATGGTATCGCCTATGTATACCTCTGAGAAATTTCAGCCTGGTAAAAGGTTTAAAGTTCTAAATCAAGTAGTTTTTGCCCTTTCTGTTACTTCAGATTGGCCAACTGTGAACCTTTCATCCAGTTCATTTGTGAGCGCTACATTATACTGCTAATTAGAGACATTTTTTATAGCCTAATTTATCAGGTTATCCGCCCAGAAAACGGTAGAAAGCAGAAAGATGAACTTGCTAATAGGGAAAAAGCTTAAGAAAACAGTTTAAGAGCCTGAATAGTTCAAACTGTATGTATGTACTTTGATCTACTTTTTAAACCATAACAAATACATAGAACCAGTTATTTGTATTTTACTTAATTCATATTAACATTCCATGCTGGCATTTGAGATGTTGATTGCTCAGAGTAATCTGTGATTTGACTCTATGGTACCAGAGATATTTTTAGGTCGAGTGGAATTTGGACTTTGCCGTGATTGGCAAAGTACCTTAAATCAAGGGAAATTGGTTTTTATTGTGTAATGGTATTTTTGTGAGCAGACAGCTGACTCAGGAATATTGCGGGCACCTCAGAGACATACGATCACCAGCGCTGCATGGATTTTACTGTCATCGTGACGCTTTAAAACTGGGCTTCGCCTCTGAACTCCCTGTAATACTTTGAAATGTTAGCATGAGGTCATCTGCGCACACTTGCAGACATACTTAGTGAGCTGCCTCTTCAATCCAGGGTGGCACGTAGCACACAGCATACCACAAAAGGCATTCCTTTTCTCAGAGCCCTGGAGGGAGCCCTTGACCTCCTGCTACCTATACATAAAAGAGATCTAAATTTGAGACCACCTCTCTGATCTGTGAAGAAAGAGAAAAGGCCACGTATCTCTCACACCCCCTACATCACAAAAACCATGACCGTCGTTACTGTCAGTGGGAAAAGGGCAGATTTTTTTTGCAGATGATCTGTAGGCAAACATCTTCTGTTTGCCTTTGTTGACGTCTAAAGGAAAGCCTATCTAGTAACATGGACTGGTTCCTATATAGCGCTTTTCTGCTCTACTTGAGCACTTGGACTGCTTTAATACAACTTGTCTCATTCATCCATTCACACTCAAACATTCATACACGCACTTTTTTCTGTATTTAAGTGCTTTCTGGCTAACATTCAGAACTCAGGGTTTGCCATCTTGTCCAAGGATACTTTGGCATGCAGACCGGAGCAGCTAGGGATCAAACCATTAAGCTTCAGATTAGTAGATGACATGCTCTTACCTCCCGAGCCACAGCCTCTCCCAAAGAGCTGTGAGGAAACAGAAACCTGGACGTGTCAGGAAACGTTAAAGTGATAATTCAGAACCCGGTCTGCTACTTAATCTTGAGGGAATGAGTAGCCATTGAAGTGGGTATAAAGAAACTTCCCATGAAGGGGGAAGAAACTTCGAACGAGGATAATTTCTCCTTTTGCACGTGCCAGTTTCTCTTCTCCTTGATACCAAGTGTTTCTGTAATAAAGGTGTCTATTTTCTATGTGTTAATCTTCCCAAAAGACCATTTCTGCATGAGAAAGCCTGGTCTCACAAAATCTCCATAACAAGCACGACTCCAGATACAGCTCCCATATTTTCATGCACTGAGCTAGGCTCCTTAATGGCCGCTTCTGCTGGTTGGAGAGAAAAAAATACAGATTAGGGGACAGGAATGTCATTTTCTTCAGGGCTGTGGGTTTAAGGCACAAACCATGAAGCGCAACATCCCTACCAGGTACCTTAACTTATTATCATTCACCATTTTCTACACCAAGTAAGACTAAAAAATCCCTAAAGATTTCAGCAACACTTCTTTAGTCAGTACAGCTTGACAACGACGTCAATGGGACAGTAAAGTCGGTTATTTTTGGGAAACAAATAACCCACTGAATATGGTGACAATAATTATGCTGTGAAATGAATTCTATCCATCAACCCAGATGAAGAACGTCTAGCTCGAGTCTTTGCCACAAAATAACTTTGTTGAGGTCTGTTAGAAGCAGCTGTAGGCAACAAGAGCTGGAGAAGCAAGAAACAGCACATCTAAACACTCCTTTACACATCCAAGACATCTTGAAAGCGTATTGAATTTCATTCAGCAGAGAGGATACCAAGGCAGAAATTGTTTTAGAGGAGCAGAGCAGCGTGGACTATAAAATCTGGAAGAGAGACGTTCAATAAAGGAGTTACCGCCTCCAGCCATGATCTGGGTTGACACTGCACCCCGCAATATGAGCTTACCAGCTTCTCCGACCCTGTGATAGATTTCTAAATCAAATGCGAAAACTAATTACTAATTACATCGCTCGTGGTATCCCTGACTTCAAACCTTAAAGCCATGCATGACCATGAAAGAGGAAAAATGGTCCTTGAACTTGAAAGTGTCAGGAAAAGTGTGAATAAGTGAAAATCCGGCAGTGACACCAGTCTGCTGACTGCTGTTTTTTTTTCTCCTTCTTTTTTTTTTTAGTCAGCAGACAGCTGCCACAAACACTCATCCAGTACATCAGCATCACCACAGCATACACTTTGGTTTCATGCTGACTCTGTGAAACTGTAGTTACCCCCTGAACTCTTCAAACATCGACTATTACTAACATGACAGCTGCACACACTTGTGAGCGGCGCACTTAACCAACCAGCTCTTCAGTCAGGGGGTGATGATGTCCTTTTCTCTATACATTTTTATAAAAGATGGAGTGGTGACTAATATTTTGCTTGGCGTGTGATACAGTTCCAGAGAGACACAGATTCTGATAAAGCTGCGCAAATATGCTGTGTTTACATATGTTTGTGTGTCTGAATGTGTGTCAGTCCTTTCATTAAAAGGGCACAGTTGTTTGGAGGCGAGATGTTCTGCACTGATTGCCCGCCTCTTAGACAGGAGAGCGCGGACGCATTACCCGCGGCTTTCCGCAAGCTCCACCATTCACTCCCCCTCTCTTCACGCCTCTCCCTCCCTGTATCTTTTACCCCCTGTAGTCTCCCATTCTCCGGATTTGATTAGTCTGTCTCGGGCAGCAGGTTGAGAGAGCTGTTTGCTCTGCAGAAATCCATCTGCATACATCCATCGTTTCTAGGCTGCGGGTTAGACTACACAGCTCCTAGGCTTCTATAGTGCAATCTGAGCCATTAGGCTACAGCGGAGTCTGTGTAGGGCAACGATTAGAGCATGTCTGATAGAGTGAGGCCAGCCCAGTGGTCTATTAAGAAGAGTCATGCAGCTATGCAATGCACTTACTCATCACTTCCCTTATATCTATCACAAATGCAGTCAACAACAGGTTCATTATTTGGACAAAGAGAAAAATCTGCTTCTCCATTTCCTTTCATTCAGTGGCTTTGTAGTTCGGTCAGAGTGGTTTTATCTTTCAATAGGAAATGTTTGCAGAACATTTCCTTTTTACCAATTTTTTGCTTAACTTGAGTATTGCAACCCCAAGTCCAAAAAGTTGGCACGCTGCACATAAAAAACAACAACACAAAAACCCCTGAAAGCAACAATTTTCAAAATCTCATAAAGCCACATTTTATTAATAATAGAAGATAGGAACTGTGTCAAGTGTTTAATCTGAGATTTTACTACATCTTAGCTCATTTTGAGTTTCATGGCAGGATTACATCTCAAAAAAGGTGGGACAGTTACGATGTAGCATCCCCTCTTCTCTAAACAACATCAGTAAACATCTGGGAACTGAGGAGACCCGGTGCTGGATTTTGTTGGGAGAGGAATAAAGGATTCTAAACAATCTTTGTTTGGTTTGTTTTTTTAGTTTCATGTTTTAAATTGGTGTATGCAGCGTGCAGTTTAGTACTGATTTGCTGAGATTTCCAAGACTTGCCTGAAAAAGTCATTTGGATGGGAGAGTATGTCGATGAGAAGTGTGATGCAAGCTCCCAGTTCCACAGGCACTAATGCTCCACCATACCAGCAATATGCGGCCTTTTGAACTGCGTGCCAATAACAAGCTGGATGGTCCCTCTTCTCTTTACTTCAGAGGACACAGCATTCATGTTTTCTAAAAGGAATTTGAAATTTTGATTTGTCCGACCACACGTCAGCTTTCCACTTTGCCTCAGTCCATTTTAAATGAGCTTTGGACCAGAAGACCAAAGTGTTTGTGCTTCACGTTCACATATGGTTTCTTCTTTCGTTGACAGAGCTTTAACGCGCATTTGTGGCTGGTGCAGCGAACTGTGTTCCCAGTCAGCAGTTCCCCGTCATCAAATTCAAAATGATGTAATGTTTTTTCGTTAACGATTAAAGTATCACGGTTCAAACATTTAATATTCTTTCTTTATTCTATCATGAATAAAATATGGGTTTGTGAGATTGTTACTTTCCTACTTCCACTCTACCACATTTCTGTAAAACGCTTTAGCAGGTCTCCTCTGTTTTTCCGTGACAGTGGAGTAACTCGTTACACACAAATCTCTGTCAGTATTTCAAAATGTGATGAGTTGTAATACATTAAACTGCCCATTGGTGTATGAACCACTTGAAATTGCTTTCTTCCCCTAAGTACACCATTAAAATGATGGCTATACATTGATGCAAGCACAAGACTGATTCAGTCATAAAAATGCATATTATAGAGGCATTTTGTATAATGATTTTATACACAGTAAATACACTTTTCTGCTTATGTATTTAATATCTTTATATGGTTTCTCAAGCAAAACCTTTTTTCAGCAGGACTTTTTTACTTGTGATTTCATTTTTCAGTGTGTAGAGATAATAAATGTGCGTTTCTTATCACCAATGAAAATTTCATGTCTAAGCAATAAAGCCCACCTTTCGAAATGCAGAGCTGTCGCAGTCCTTATCTTTGCTCCGCTTTTGTTTTTATTCTTCCACTCCTTCCTTTACCCTATCCACCCACTGGCTCTCCAGTGCCTTCCTTCTGTTCCCAGTCACCTGACACACACCCACGTCACTTATTCCCAATTTCTCAATCAGCCATGTTGTATTTATACCTGCCATCTTGCTATTGTTTTCTGCCAGATTCTGTCACACGCTCATGCTGTGTTCTCAATTCCTAATTCTTTTCTGTTGCCTGCCAAATTGCCTGTAAATCTCTTCTTTGCATTTTCAATTAAACCAGCTGGACAAGTGAGCATTTAGTTCTTCCGGCTTAGTCACAGAAATGTTAACAGAAACTTGAAGGTAGCATTTCTTAATACAATCTGTGACTTGGGATATCATTTTCCAAATATTTGCTATATAATTATTAAAATTTCAGATGTCATTTTTTCAGTACTTAAAAATACCAGCAGCAGAACAAGGGGGTAAAATTGGAGTTTTAAATGAAAGAAGGCATTTTAAAACCAGAAAAAGTTTGTGACCCGACCGTGCAGCTCTCCAGCATCCACAAATCATTGTTTTGTGTTTTTTATGAGTATTTTGCTTTTTATTTCCTCGCAGGATTGAGTCTGAAAGGTAGTCAGTTTTTGTGGCTTTATCTGATAATCCAGTTTTGTTATTTCATTTGTTTAGGAAGGGAATTTCTGGGTCCTACAGCCCATTGTGTGTCTTTATATGTTGCTGTCACTGAGATGAGTTGAGCTTGTGGCTATAAGTCTGTCAACTGTTACTCCCTTGTTCTACTACACCTACAAATTTAAGCATCAAAAGGTCCAGTAAATAGTTTTAGGTACCTCAAAATTACACCTGCCCTAAATGTAGTAACGGTAAATGTTGGGTCATTGCACCATAGGTTTTTGGCCGTAGTAAGAAGTTCTAAAAAATTGCCACACATTCTTCGTTTGTGTTATAGTTTCCTCAGGGGACGGGCACCAAAACCCTTTTTGTACCGTGCTGTAAACATGTTTTTTTGTGCCCCAACACTGGCCGTTTTAACATGGTGAAACTGACTCACGTTCAGATTTAGCCTCTTTTGAGAAACTGCAGTTTTTACTACTTTGCATTGGCTTCATTTTTTCACATCCGGAGGTTTCCGCTTCAGTGATCAGCAGCATATGGAAATGCTGGTAATGTTTGTAACCTTTAGATAAATGCTGTGCATTATCTATTAGACTCACTGAATCACTTTGCTTACATTAACTCTTCCCATTCATATAGTTTTTTCTCAAAATAGTCTCTTCATAACATTTGTGCCGAGAGTTAAATGAGAAGCCCACTACCACTCACATGTCTGTAGTAAATATGAATGTGCGTTACCCCATCTGGTGAAAAAACCCACTTCCCACAACCCCAATGGTTTACTGTGTCACATCTTGTTTAAGAAGGCCTCAGCTATATGTGCCTCACTGTTCACTTCCTGTAATGACTAGGCTGCAGGATGCTACAAGGCTACACCTGCCCAAAAAAAACTTCCAGTGGGGGTCACATAAAACCACAATGTGCAATACATTTCAGCTTTTTATGCAGTACTGGTAAGCTGATTTTGTTTCTTTAAGCAAAGCCAGCCTCACTATTTCTCCTGTTTCCAGTCTTTGTACCATGCAAGCACAAGCAATTTCATATTTACTGGAGAGACATGAGAGTGGTATCGATCTTCTCACTCCCATCTAGCTATCCCTTCTAAGTACAGGACTTGAATGGAGTACTTCTTCCACCCCTCTTGTTGTTGAAAGGGAGACTTAACAGCTAGAAGATGTAAAGGGAAAAGGAAACCAGTGTTTTCTGAATGAATGAACCAGCAACAGGAAATAAAGTGTGCAAAACAAAGTTGAGTAGGTTTGTGAGAAATATGAACAGAAGAAATGCATGTGTGATTGCTACGTGTGTGTGTGGAGGGGAAGAGGGTCAGCTGTCCTTTCAGTTAGAATCTAATCAGCCGCTCATGAGCTTTTACGTTCAAATTCTCACATTTCCTCTGCATCGCTTTCTCCTCTGTCCAATTGCGCATTACTCCCATCTTCCATTTCCTCTTCCACCCACCTGCTTGTTGTGTCATTTAGAAGTTCTATGTGATTTATACAGCATCATTTCCTGTAGTCGGGCTTTTATGTGGCTTTAAACTCAGAGGGAGACCAGGAAGAAAGATGGATCGGCAGAGTGAGAACTCATCTGTACGCTACAGCGTTGGCATAGCAACTGTCAACCCACTTTATTATTTCTCTTTGTATTCTATTATTCACTTTCTCTTTTACATATTTCTCACACCATACATATGACACATGCTGCAGGGCAAGACTGTGGGCTAACCTTTTCATTCAAAGGGCCCATCATTTCTCTTCCTTGTGACTCCCCACTCTCCATCTTTTCCTCCTGCCCCCTAACCGCTGTGGACAATATTAAGACTTGTGAAGGGTATACATTGTGGCCAGCCACCATTCCCATTTCCTGTCAGTTCTAATCTCCCCCCGGGCCTCTGGCACTCCGTTTTCCATTTACCAAGCTTCACAGTGTTGTGTTGCGTTTGTCAAACTCCCCCTCTTTCTCTTTCTCTTTTTTGTTTTCCAACTTTCTCCTTTGTGTTCTACTGACCAAACACCTGCTTGAAAAAAATCCCACCAGAACATCCAGGTTCAGGTGGGATTAATGCAGTTTTACATAATGTTCTTAAGGGTTTTATTTCAGCAGATGAGATGAAACAACACATAAGCAAGAAACAGACCGACTTTGCCGGTTAACACTCCTTCACTCAATCAGCCTCAATCTATTGTGTCATTTTAATCGCCTATTTCTAAATATCATACGGTTGTTTGAAAAAGAAAAAGATTTGATCTGTTAACTTTTGAGGAATTGTAAAAATGTTTTCGTCAAGAACAGTTTTTATGCAACTTGACATCTGAAGGAATAGTTCAAATAGTTGGTATAAATGATAAAGCTGGAACTGAAAAGCATTTGATGAAAGCCATAAAAGACATGAATTATATTAAAAAAGATTTTTAATAGACACATTTTTCAGCTTTGTATTCCCCATTTGAAACTTGAAGCTTAATCATAAAACTCTCCTTCTACACTAAAACACACATATCCTTTTTTCCCTTGTTGATCTAACTAACTCTCACTCTTGAACTACAGCAATCCCATAAATAATCAAATAGATATTATTTGTAATGGGCGCATGCGTTACCTTTGACTCTTGTGTCAAAGGTAACACATGCATCCTTACTAATAATGTGTTGAAGCAGCCACTTTCCAACCGTTACCCATCACAAATCCACAGAAACACACACTGAGCATTCAGACTGGATGAGATATACAAATACAGAGGTGTACTGAGAGAAGATTAAAACTTAGATGTATACGTTCACCATCATTTTCTCTGTCATCGAAGGACTACTGTCTTTCTTTTGCAGTAACACAGTGAGCGAGGTGTTGGTGTATGGCTGCTGCTGCATAAATACTTGGACTCATCCTTCACATGCTATGATTTGCTTTATTGATGTCTGTCATGTTGCATAATGGCAGGATAGGCTGACCTGTCATAAGGAAACGGTCTAATCCGCTCCCACACAGTTCTGTGTCTGCTCTCATCAGATTACACCGTACCCATAAAGCCACAACCTAATGTTAAACCGATTAGGCTAGGTAGAATAGTCTAATTATATAAGATTATACCGGCGGATATAGACTTGGCTGATAAGCCTATAGGAATCAAATCAGAGAGAAAAATCTAGTATAAGTAGTCTCTTTTATATCGTAGATCTTATACATTTTTAAAATTACTTTCTTGTAGAGTAATTTTAATATATCAATGACGTCATGCAACAATCTAAAATCCATTGCACAGCAGGAATGTCACTGCAATAACACAAGTAGTGATACTCGTGTTATAGTTAAGCCTGGTCAATATGTGGCTATCATCCATGACTATGCATGGTAGCTTGCAAGAGGTGTAGATTTTGAGAACAAATACATCCATCTAGATTTCTTGAAGATGAAAGTTCCTGTAAAAGAAAAGTGGTAAATGCCAAGACTGCAGATCATCACAGCTTTATGGAGTCTGACAATAGAAGCAGGACAGCAGCACAAACTGGGAGCACAACAACTTAACAAGAGGACTACAGGAGGAGAACTGAACCAGGCTCTGAATTACTGTGTGTTAAAAAATAAAAATGACTGAATTAAAAAATATTTTGACACAAAAGGAATCCCAGGTAGAAGATGAGCCTGGCATCAACATGTAGATAAAAAGTAGATCTTTCACATTATACAACTTGTTTTGACCAACCCCCATCCCACATGGCTAACTGCACTGATTCAAGTCTTCTTCAATGAATTATCAGAACAGAAAAAACAAGGTACCAGTGATCATAAACATTAGAAGCTATGATATATCCTCATTGTCCTGATGCTCAAAGTTTGTCAGAGGAAAAAAAAAAGAGGCTTTGGCTTTAGATTGTAATACTTGGAGTTGGTGTAAGAGTGATTTGGTTGAAGTTTTTAAAAGGACCTAAATGTGTTTTTCAGTTTTGCAATTTTCATGTGGTTCTCTTCCGCACATAAGAAAAAGGCTCATAATGCTGGAAAATATAAGGCGACTCACAGAAAGTGCCAAATTTCAACTTACCTCTAATGTGTGCACTTCTCGGGCCTGTATCTTGCGAAATATTCACAATAAGAAGCTAGAATTTTAAAATGATTTTCTCAGATATCTCAGAGTTGTCATTAGAATATACATACAGTACTGTGCAAAACTCTTAAGTCACCCTTCATTTCTTTATATCTTGCTTTCAAGACAACAGAACCTCGCAACTTTTTAACTGGTCTTGAGCAATAGTTCTCCAATAGTTCTCCTTGGACATTGGCTGCTTTATATTTTCTTTTTCTCAGTCCCATCCTTATACCCAACCATTTTCAGGAGAATGTTTGTTTGTTTGTTTGTTTGTTTGTTTGTTTGTTTGTTTGTTTGTTTGTTTGTTTGTTTGTTTGTTTGAAAAAATCCCCTACTTCAAGGGATGTACCAGTGTTGTGTCTTCACACAAGAGACAACTTAGCAAAGAAAGCTTTTAAACAACCAACATTTTTTCCCAAAGGGCTGTTAGCTGAAAACTTGCCATATTTCAGCTTTATGTGCAGTGTGTCCTTAAAATTTTGACCAAAGTGGCTGCCTTTAAAAAGCTATCTTCAGCAGATGAAAAGTATTTGAAAGTGGTTTCCTTAAGCAATAATAAAAAAATCCCTCAAAGATCTGACACAGGACCTGAGAGATGCAGCTCACCCCCTCAGTCGATCTATCTACCATTCACTGAAAACTCATCAGAAATGGTCTAAATGGAAGGGGGGCTGTCAAGAAGACATTGTCACAGAAGGCAACAGGGGAAGGCCTGAGTTATGCCACATGACACAAGAACGTGACTGAAAATCAGTCAGTCAGTCAACAGGATGGAGAATTCAAATGTAACATTTTTGGTTTACATTATTGTCAATATGTCCAGTGGAGGTCAGGAGAGAGGTACAACAGTGTGCGTGCAGCCATCTGTTAATCACAGTGGAGGCTCTGCTGTGGTTCGAGGCTGCATTTTAACCAGTGGTGTTGGGAATCTTATTAAAACTGTTGGAATTATGAATGCAGAAAAATACCGTCAGATTTTGATCCACCATTCATTGCTACCTGGAAAGCATCTGATTGGCAGCATCTTCATTCTTCAGCATGACAATTATCCCAAACACACTGCCAATGCAGTAAAAGCTCAGACAAATAAAAGCATGGATAGAAAAACACACAAAGGAGAACTCTCAGTCATGGATTGATCTCCCAAGAGGCCGAACCTCAACATTATTGAAGTAATGTGGGATCATCTTGACAGAGAAGAGAAGAAAAGGCAGCCAATACAAAAAAAAACACAAAGAGCCTTGACTGTCCTTCAAGAAGCCTGGCGAACTATTTCTAGAGACTACTTAAAGACATTACAAGAAAGTTTTCCTAAGAGAGTTCAGGCTGTGCTGATGAATAAAAGTGGTCATACTAAACCCATTTCAACCTCATTAGAACTGTAAAAACTAGAGGTTTACCTTATATAGTGTATTTCCATGTAATGGCAATGGGGTGGCTCAAGACAAGGACAATGTACCAGCTAATTCTGAAGGGGTCTCAGATTTGACTGATTATATATCAGAAATGCATCGACATAATCTAATTCATTTCACCTTAAAATCAATCAAAGTCATACAAAATTGTAGTTATTGATACAGCAGCTGACCACAAACACTAACAGATACACACACATATAGGACAAGAAAAACACTGTGTACAGATTATAAAATGAACTTATATATAATCAAATTATAGTCCAGCCTAAACTATGAAGCCTCCAGGGTCATCTGAATTATCTTATTTTAATTTCAAACATACATTGCATAAGCTGTGTTGCGGGTTCGCTTTTATAGACCCGCATTAAAATCTATCTTGGTCTTAGGCATGTGTCTCCCCTCCACACTAGTTTTGATTTACACGTGTGTTTGTTCTGTGAGCGTAGAAATGTTTCTCTACGTGTATTTCTGACGTGGATTTGGCGGTCCCAGCATCCTTCAGTGCCGTATTTCAACAGGTGCCATAAAGAAAAGAAAAAACAAATGGCTCATATAGTCTTTATTACACCGGCAGCAGCTACGAATGCCACACGGATCACTGGTTTTCCGAGGCTACAGTAAAAATAATAACCCTGAAATAACCCGGGGACAATAAATCTAGACAACCGTTTGGTGGCCACATCTTACAAATCCTGCCACCTGTTATTTCGCCTTTCCGACTCCGTCCAATAGGAGTGAGCGGCAGGTCTGGAGGCGGAGAAAAGAGGGAGAGAAGTTGGAGGAGAGAGTGAGAGACAGACTCGGAGAGACGGAGAGCCGTAGATTGAGTGTTTGTCGGTGTAGGCACATATTAAATCGCAGACTTTACAGCTCATCTGGGGACTCTTACTTCACATCCACGCCGTCGTCTTTCCCCCCACCACCACCTCCTGTTTCATGCTGCTGACGTACAGCCACAGGTTGACCGATTTATCCCAGTCACCATGGATTATTCCTCTTCATCTCCTGCCGATTGTCACTGACAGGATCAAAATGGGAACGATCAATACATCACCGATGACTGGGAGAGAAACAAACTGATCTTATCAAGTGAGCGGAAGACGGAGGCATCATCAGCGGGGAAGCGACGCGCATTTTCGAGAGATAAGACCTGTGGAGGACCTATATGAAGGGAGACGAAGCGAAAAGATGATGGGATGGCCGTGACAACATGAAAAAGAAAAAGTGCTGTGGTCTGCTTTCATCCAGTCCGTGATTCGACACAACTAACCTGGGGGGAAAGGGACCAAGGCAGAAGAGGTCGGAGGTGGGTATATGGGAAACAGTCAAAGAGGGGATGGGTGGTCGTGAAGGTGTCTGGTTATATCATACTGAAAGTAGGCTGTTGTTTTGGATCAATCAGAGGATACCAAAACGCAAGCCAACTTGTGGTTAACTGAGGCTTTCGCACAGTCACACTTCTCCTACTCTCAAAATCGACTGATGTGGAATTATTATCCTTTAGTCTCTGAGGCTGATCTCATTTTCATAGTGTAAAGCCAGAGGATTTGCACCATCCTCTTGGCTAACAACACAGATGACATTTATTGAATAGATTGCTGGAAGCACTGTGGGATGTGAGAGAACAAGAAGACACTGGGAAAGCGAGAGGGGAAGCGCTGAGAGAGGCTGACTGGGCAACTGACTCAAATGTGACTCAAGGAATAACATATTCCCCAATTATGACCACTTGTCTTCACTCTGTGTTCCCTCTTTGTCACACATCCTCAGTTTTTGGAGTTCAGTCTTATCCCTTGTTTGTTTTAACCATCCATCACAATGTTTTCCCGCTCCTTCCTTTGGTTTTTTCTGCATGTCCTTCATCACCACATTATGATAAGGAACCTGTATTCTCTATTGTTTTCCCCGGGGTCCCCTTTATATTTCTTCTCTTTTCTCTTCCTAGACAGGTGAGCAGCCACAGCTGTGATCATGGAGCCTCCCCCTTCTCTGAGCTTGGCTCTGCTAGGAGGGAGCGAGGATGAGGACCAGCGATTCCTCCTTCCCCTAGGCAGTATATCCCATCCGTCCACTGCTGGCGCCCAGCCAGGATCAAACCACTCCAACCACATGGGAGGATCAAGCCTCGACCGTCTAAACGGCAGTGCCTCATCCCCCTCGCCTGCCACGCCCAACTTGCCCCCAGCATCTCTTCCGAAGTTACCACTTTCCTCCGCTGGAGCTCAGCCTTTGCCTCCACCCATCCCCAATGCCCTGCACCCCACCAGTACCCCACTCTCTTCCTGCCTGGGCTCACAGCACAGCCTGAGTGGGGACAACTCCCCAGTCTACAACGCCCTTTTTTACTCGTCCCATTCGCCATCCATGGAGCGGGAGAGGGACAGAGAGCGTGACAGGGACAGGGAGAGGGGCTGCAAACACAGACAGGCCAGCCCTCTGGTTCACCGTAGGGACAGTAACCCCTTCACAGAGATCGCCATGAGCTCCTGTAAGTACACAGGCGGTGTCATGAAGCCCCTGAGCCGCCTCAGCGCGTCCCGGAGAAACCTAATCGAGTCCGACAGCAGCAGCGAAACCAAAGAGGGCGGCGTTTCAGCTGTTGCTGGCGCAACTGCTGCTGGGGGACACGACCGGCAGCGAGAAGCCCCCCCTACCTGTTTGGTGACCCAGTCCTCCACCAACCAACCCCCAATTCAGAGCCCACCAGAGATTGTGATTTCATCCAAAGAAGATTCCCCGTACCTCAGAGGAGGTTATGACATCACCGACTCCACATCCAACCAGATGTCCATCTACCACCAGAACCACGCACTAGTGGAGAGCAGGCGATCGCAGTCAGGGAGGGGCAGCAGGCAGGGAGGGGTTGGAGCTGTGGGCACCGGGGCCAGAGGCAGCACCTCCAAGGCTCCCAAACGAAAGAACCAAAACATTGGGTATAAACTGGGGCACCGCAGGGCACTGTTCGAGAAGAGGAAGAGGCTGAGCGACTACGCCCTCATCTTTGGAATGTTTGGCATCGTAGTCATGGTGATTGAGACAGAGCTGTCGTGGGGCGTGTACACAAAGGTGAGGGTTACGAATGAGTGACACTTAAAAAGACACCAATAAAGGTGCTAGGGCTGGGCCATATGTTGAAATGTTCTAACCATCAATAAAATTAATTATTTACTGAGTTGAAATCTTAAGGAGGCAGACCACAAAATTAGAAACATATACTAACAGCTCTCACTCAGAAAATACTGTCCACAAGTCATCCAATCGCTGATAACTGAGCGCAGTCGGTAGTGTATTGTCTCTGGGGGAACCAAACTGCACTCCAGCCATGTCTTAGAAAATAAGCCTGATGATGACATAGCAAAGTGAAGAGGGTTACCTCAGCTCACACTTGAAAATTAATACAAGAAAGCATGCATTACAAACTTGGAGTGTGGACAAGCCTGTGAATTTATCAGGCAGAAGGGTCTAGAGAAAGACATTATGAAGTTCCCATGTGGGAATTGTAGGAGCCAGTGTCTTTAGCTAAGGACTGAAACTCACAATATCTTTGCCTCTACTGCTTTAGTTTTGGCTGTTGTTTTGTTTTAATTTGCCTATCATCAGTCCCCTAGGCTTTTAGAGGTATGACCCAAAATTGCCGGCGTGCCATGTTAATGTAGCTACATTTCATATGAGTAACAATTATGAAACCAGGCTGTTGTGTCCCAAATAGTTGATTCTGTTCATCTGAACGTGGCGTTTTCAGTGGGAGAAACGTTTTGTTACTCATCCAAGTGACTTCTTCAGTCTCAGCTGACTGCAGTTTTCCCCAACCTTATAAACAGTACATCTGCATAATGACTGAAGGCTGTCATGTATGTCATGGTTATATGTCTGGTGCTTATCTAGAATCTCCTAGGTTAACTTTGTCTCATTTGGGCTTTTGTGCCTTTTGTTTTTTTATTTGATCTTACAAACAGCCCAGAAACACTGACAGGAAATGTAGCGGATAAAGAAAGAAAGAAGATTACATGTCCCAAAGGTCACCAGGCAGATTTGAACATTAGGTAGTACGATTATTGACCCTCCAAATCTCTAGGATACCCCATTTTTTGCCCGGTTTATGCGGTGCAGATTAACCTTTTAGTCACTGAATTCATGTTTGCAACAACTATTGCAATAACCAAGCTTGACAGTTACTGCTTTTGGGTGATGTAATGCAAGGATGCTAAGGACATGGAGGGGGCAGATTATCGGGAGGCCAGGATCTCATTTGTTTGTGTAATGGGGGGTGTAATAAGCTGAATAGGCCCCTGGCTGCTGTGGTCTGTTTATTTTGCGTGTGTGTCAGGAAGCCTCAGACCATGTTGCGCTCACCTTGCTGTAAGACACTTTTGTCCTCGTTCGAGCTTTCTTTTGGTCAGAGATATGACACAGGCTTTGCTTTCTTTAGTTCATAAGGTGTAAACATGACTTCTGCTTATGCAGCTTGCCATACATGGATCACTAATGATGTGAAATAATCTGTGAGAGCAGCTGAGTGCACAGATTAACAGGTAGCCTATTAAAATAGCCCAACTGGGTGTGTCTCCCCATCTTTCTCACCCTCCTCCTGTGTTTCTGTTTGCAGTCTGCGATCTCCAGTCTCTTTCTGTTAATGCCATTGCTAGAAGAATCTCCCTGCTGTGTCTTTCCTTCTACTTTATGAAGATCACTGCTTTAGAGGTCCTTTTTTTATTAATGAAAGTGCACGGTCTCTAATTCCCTTTCAATCCCTCCTCTTCTCTTTTATTCTCTTCTGTCTGCCTTTTCTTTCTTTTTTTCCTGAAGGAGATGGCAGAGACTTAGGCCCTCTTTTTCTTCCCGGGCCTTTTCTATTTCAACTCCACGCCTGTTTCTTTGTCCTGTTTTCCTCATTCTGTTCTGTCTTTAATTTTTTTTTTTCTCCTTCACTATCTCTCTCCCTCTGCTCCGCTGCTCTTCCAGTGGGCGTCAAACTGGGGGAGTGTGATCGGAAGAGAGAAGCGGCTGGGTGAGAATGAAAGTCTGTGGAAGGAGAGAAAAAAAGGAAAAAGGCGATAATGAAAAGCCTGATTTAGGTTCTTAAGCTACAATCAATTTAGTCCTCATCTCAAACAGGCCGCGTTATCTATCAATACGAATCAATGGACTGAGTGATTTCGAGCAGGGTAATCAAAGTGTTTGTCAGCACTCTCATTATATTAATTAATTTCTCATCATCAGGGCATATTGGGAAGAAAAAATCGCATGTGAAATGTAACAAAACATTGCGATCTGCCTTCAGCATCGTACATTTCTAAAGAGAGAATCCAGAGAGTTAAGTGTGCATCAAAATTCATCTTAAATGGAGACTGTAAAATTTTCTGTCTTCTTTATGGCTGCGCATTTGGTTTGACTCCAACAGACACTGGAGTCCCATCAGACAGCTCAAACCCTCACTTAGATAATTGAGGTGGATAGAAGCCTGCTGGCTGTTGTGAAAAAAATGGATCGAGATCCCGAGGATGAAAGAACGATCGGGCTGGGAAGATGAATGGGTGGAAGGAGGAGAGGTTCGCGCGGTGCTTTAAACGAGTCTAGGGGGCGAGGTTTGAGTGATTTCTTCCATTGATTATTGATAATCACACCCACACACATGCACCGTGCACCTCCGCATACACATGCTGTGCAAACTGCTTTATTGAAAATGGATGCTGCCTTTCAGAGAAGCCATCCTTGAGAGCTTGTGTGGAAATATGATCGGTGACGATCATTCGTCATAGATTGAAAATATATAACGCACGTGTATAAATATAACATCTAAATAGCTCCTTTAGGTCTCCCTTCTTTGACAATAGCTACAAAGCAAATGTCACTGTATACTGATCAGTTTGCGTAGCTCTACCTAAGCTTCTGCACTTTTTTCTGAAGGTCCAGCTGCTCTCTAGCTTTGCTCCCAAAAATAGAGATGAAGAATAAGAATGGAACCAAACAGGGTTGGCTGGATTGTGTGGAGCGTGCATGTTTCTGTGTGTTGGAAGGGTAAATGGAGAGAGGTTAACTGAGGAGGACACGGTGTTTCGTGACTGTGGATATTGTGAGTAAGCATATATACCTATATTCATGTGCAGAAACAGCACAAACCCTATCAGCACATAGTCTTTGCCACATCTAAGACTTTTCTATTCATTGCTTTGCAGCCTCTATCTTCAGTTATCAGCCTTTGCAATTTAAGTTAAGTTCAAGTCCATGATGAAGGCCACTTCTGTAGGACAAAGTTTGATTGCAGATAAAAATAATTATCTTGTACAGCCTCCAGCGCTCTAAGGCACAGCTGTAAATTCCTGCATTGTAAATATTCAGGCACAGTTGTTGAGCCTAGATAGATTATGTAGAGAGAATATTATATGATGAAATAATTCATGAATGTGAAATAATTAAATTTTTTCTCACGGTGACTTTTTACACAAAAAGCTTCAAAGCAAAAAAACCCAAAAAAAAAACCCCAGAGCCTTTAAATTGTTGTCATGCATTTTTAGCTCTGATGCTCTGTGACCTCTCTTCATGATCAGTGTCGCTGCCACACACCCAGGATCTTGACATGTCAACATTTTAACAGCAGTGTTAGGACAGCCTTCTATATGCTTCTATTATTATTTTCATGGGGAACAGGGGGTCCTGGTCTGACACATGTCTCTGTCTGAGAATAACTGGGGCCCTTGGACACTTGGGACCTTAGCATGTGGGCTGTCACAGTCAGATCAATAGATCTTTCACTGAGGCTCACATAGCTCCTCGGGGCCAAGCTCCAAGCCACATTTCAGGCTTGCAATGCAACGCTGCTATTCTGAGTCGATGCCCAGCAGTTGTCGACTTCACCTGTCACACTATCAATGCGTGCACTTGGCATGTGTGAGGGTATCAAGTGTGAGTACGTACCCTCTGTCTGCTTCTCAAGACAAGCATCAGCAATGCTGCCTCCTATTTCCCCTTTCCTTCCTCGATTCCTTCCTTCCTTTCACTGTCAGAGAGTGTTTAAGTCCCTCCCTTGGCGAGTCTTAAATATGCCTCCATCCCCCCATGAGAGTCATTGCCTTCTCAGCAGCCTTAAAACCTCTTCCTCAGTCCCTCTGCAGCACCGCCATCCCTCTCGTTCTGCCCTCGCTCTGCTATCTTTGACATTTACTGGTAGACCTTTCTGGACATTTTCTCTGCTGGTCCACTTACAGTGGCTGCACACTGCTTTAGAGACAGTACACGAGGTCGATCAGGGAATTAAACTCCCACCATATTCTCTAAAGGAGCTATCAGCCATCTCTGCATTTTTGTGCAACTGCACCTCCTCTCCTTCTCAACCTTCTCCCTTTTCCTTTAGTCCATTACACACTGCCTTCATCTTCTAGATCACAGACTTCTAAGCGACTGTAGATCCCAGAGGTCCTACAACTAACAGGTACAAATATGCTTATTTTAGTGTAACAAGGCTAAGCAACCTCTGGCTGTATGTGGGATTGCTGGTACTTACATGGTTATGTTAAAACTTGTGTGCTCTGATGGTAGACATTCACGTCACACGGTGTATTGTGTCTCCTCTGCGCATATGCACACATATGGAGTGCGTGTCTTTATGTATTTAGCTCTGTCACGTTAGTACCCATGGATGCACCTGCTAATGTGTGTGTGTGTTCACGTCTCCCTTTGTCTGGATTTAATTGAGTGTGTATGGTCGTAATGGTGTGTGCCGATGTGTATTCGAGTGTATGCGTATGGTGTGTGTGTGTTTATCCTGGAAGGGTGACATCGCTTCTCTGTCTATTGCCTGTTTCCCTGGAGACTGATTGCAAGAAGGTAACACTCTGACAGGGAGAGACCCCCAAGGCTAAGTCATTACATCACACGCAGACACATGTGCACACACATGCACAATCATACTCATTACAACCGCATGGTAAGCGACAAGTATTTTCTCTCATGTCTGTGTCACTAAGGTTGAGGTGGGGACAATTGGGGGAAACCCTCTAGATACTACCTGTCTGTCTGTGTGTGTGTGTGTGTGTGTGAGTATGTGTGTGTCTCCCTGCTAATTGAACTAAAGAAGCTCAAAAAGCTCATTATCCCTGCATGTTGTCCACAGAGCCAGTGATCAATATAGGCTAATCACACACTTATGCACAGCTGGCTAAGAAAGAAAGGAAAAAGAAGAAGACACAAGCATGTGTAAGTTGTATTTCCAACAAAGGAGCACCAAAGAACCAATCATCAGCTTTAAAACAGCCAAACCAGGAATCATGTCAGTCAGCCTCAGCCCTGTTAACATACCCAGGTTATCTTTCTGTTATCTGGCTTCACTTACACTAATATTGGCAATCAGGCTAAGCGGTCACACCAGCGACAGTGCTTATTGACTCAATTATCAACCCAGCTTCAAGCACGTTCACGTGAAAGGGTGCCATTAGTAGCATCTGACCATTCACAAACACGGATACTACTGGCAGCAGAGCGGCTGGTTTTACGAAAGATAAAAATATGATATTACCAAAATATGATGAAGTTAAACACACAATGCAGATTGAAACCATCGCGGTAGCTGAAGACAAATCGGTATGAGTGTCTGCAGCAGGAGAAGCACTAAACTGTAGACGAGACTTAGTGCTCTATGCACGTGCAAGTGTTTTAACAGCCTTAGTTCAGTAAGACTAGAAGACACATGCATTCATTAAGTTTAGCCTATTTGAAAGCAAGAAGGAAAGTTGATAAAATCCTGCCTGTGTAGGTTAGGATCAATGCTCGGTCATTAGGGCACAATCTGTGTTATTCCACTAAATTAATATTTAGATGTGCGTGAGATAGTTTTCGTTTTTATTTTATCTGCTGCAGCCCTGGTGCAGTTTAAGGCTCTGAGAGTATCTGAAAGATTAGATTTAAAAACTAAATTCAGTGTAGGAAAATAAAATGATTTCATCTAAGAATCGTAGAATTCTTATTGAACTTTATCAGAGAAACAAAAACTTTAGATGCTATTAAAAAACTGTAGACCCTCATGTTATCCTTCCACAGAGTCCTCAGGAATTTCCAAGAATGGTGAAACTATTTTGTAGGTGGGGATTTTGTACCTCTTGATTTATAATCTTGAACTTAACCCACTCCAGAACAGGTCATATCAGCAGCAGAAGTTACCGTGACGATGTCCCCCAGTAGCATCTGAACCACTTTTTTAATACTGAAAACCTTAAATTAAACCCTAAAGTTACCTGGACAAGCCCAAATCATGCTACCTATTTGTTGCAGAGATGGACCCACAGTTCACGTTCGCAACTGTTTAAAAAAAAGTCCTTAATTTAAATCGATGTATTAAACTAGATATGTGCACAGTTTGGAAGTTTGCTTACTCATACACAGCACTTCTGTAAGCTTGAAGACTCAAGGGACTGTTCTTACTTCGAAAACCTTAATTTGTCCATGTTGAATTAATTATTAATTAATTATTTCAGTGTTTAGGCTTTGGTTATGTTGGATGTGCAATGTGGTTTCTAGTATCCATGAGGCTAAAAACAGTGTATTAAATAACCTCTGTAACTGAATCTTCTGCAGCTATTAATGACGTTAATTCATTGTTGTTTGTGGGATCGGCCAGAGGCATCAAATAATGTTAGCACTGTGGATTGAGCCATAAATTAAGTTGTGCATAGTAAAAGCAGAACGTGTGGGGAGTTTTTTAACTGGTAAAAAATTATACCTCTTTCCCTAGTTTATTATACAATTATACAGGCTCGTTGACCTAAAATATTCAGATACACAAGATATCGTAATGGTCTTTATGAACTACATCAGCCACTTTTGTGTGGACACAGTGCAAAGTTAGGTTAACAGTCACCCAGTTTTATGAACACTGTTATCTCTGAGGTCAAAATGTTTCTAATAATTCCAATTTCCTAATCTGTGCTTGTCCAGGATGAGGGTAAAGCGCAGCCTAACCCTAAACAAGTCACAGGTGACTCTGTGAATGTTAAGAGGTTAAGTGCTACACAGAAAATTTCCCTTCTGCTTGCATACATAATTTGTGGTAGGGAGCTGCATGCTGTTTCTATACGTGAACCTACTTTTCACCGCTAAAGCACAGGTGTTACTAAAAGCATTTGCAATGATTGCACTTTTTTCAGGTCTCACTATAAGCGACGGTAGTGTGTTATTGAGCCTACAGCAAAAGTACTCTGAAAACTAAAGCGGCCAAATGAAATTCAGCCGTTTATCACTTCTTTTTTTTTTTTTTAATGAATTACACCTGTGTTTGCACATTGCTCGTTGCCTGGCAACCCCACTGTGACAAAAATCCAGTTGATGTTATTTATCACGAAATGACTTGATGAGCATGTAACTCAATAAACAATTAATCCTTACATTTCTGTTTATGAGAGGATTCAACCTTAAATGCATCTGCTTTTCTCTAACACACCTCTGCTAACCAGCAATCCAGCACCAATACAGGCAGGTTAAGCCACGTATCAATATCACTCTGCTTGCAAACATAATTTAAAATAACAATACCAAATAAAGTTGAAGTCTGTGTTGCTCATTTGTTTGTACAGGCAGCCTACTCTTTCATATGCTGTTGTAACAAAATCCTTTTGGAAGCAAGTTTCACCAATCAGCAGCCATCTTATTAACGCAGCTGGGAAGTTACTTCATCTTAAAAAGATTAAGACCCAGTCGAAATGAATCAGAAGAGGCAAAACTGCATTTTATTTGGTTGCCAACACATTCAGTGTTGGCACAGCAGCAGTTTAACTTGAATTTCAAGTTAAATTGAATAAAAACTCAAAAACAATCCCAAATATGTCCTCAAATAAGTTTGATTAAACTTTTCCCATTTAGATTTTGTTCTACTGCACACACTTCGACACGCTTAATGTTTACAGTCAGCCAAGAAAAATTACAACTTTACAGCATGTAGACATTCCTGCTACCACACAGGAACTGATCCTCAACTATTAGCTCGGTCAGTGAATTAACATGATTGGTTCATTTGTTTCCTGATATTAATCAGGTGATTGGCTCTTTGGAGGGAGTGGCGGCATCTTACAGATTGCTTCCACAGAAGAAATCTGTTTGAGTGGCATGTCTCTCTCATAAAAGGTCTGTAACACTGTACGGTCTGGGATCTACAAATCCAAAATTAGTCAGCACAGTAAACACTAATCCCAGTCAGTTGCTTGTGGTCATTTCAACTTGGCTGTGCAATATGCACGCAGATGGTCAGTGTATTTATTTATGTCCCTAATGAAGTCAAGCTAGAAGAGATAAACTTTAAGAGTTTTCACCTTCTTAAAAAAAAAAAAAAAAAGAAAAAAAAAAAAAAAAAATAGGTGAAAAAAAAAAAAAAGAAAAGAAAGTAA
>VURO01000483.1:5362-16458 GCA_015108175.1 Pelvicachromis taeniatus | reverse complement strand
ATTTTTTTCACTTTTAAAAAAAAAAAAAAAAGGGAAAAAATGAACAAAGCTTTTGGTCATTTATGAAATTTCTACTCCAGAACATAAACGAAAAACACTTTGAAGAAAACAAGGAAGCTGCGAGCTTAATTGAATTACACGAATTCATTAGACAGGGTGTAATATTGTCTCATGGTATACATTTAAGGATTAAACAAATCGTGGGTAAGGAAAGAAAGCCATCAGAACACGCCCAGAAATTTCCCTGCACATAATCCGCCTGTGAAACCGCAGCTTGTCATTAATTAGTGAGTGCTAGAGGTGCCGGCAGGTGGGAGCTTTTTGAACTTTGGACAGAGCATTACAGCCGTTTCCCCACTGCTTCCAGCCTTCGTGCTAAGCTGCTCTCTCAGCAAGATAGCAAACATTTTCCAAAGTTAACTTGTTCCACAAACATCACGGTTTCAAAGCTTTTTAACATTTTTTTTTAATTAAGTCACAAGTCATGCTTGTTGTAAGGATTCATGTGATGTAAATCTACCTGCGTCTGCAAATATGTGCACAGAAGTCTAAAGGAGTGCGCATACACAGAGTACAGACTGTAGCGTGTGAAGTGCATGCGTGCCGTCAAGCCTGCAGCCAACTACTTTCGCGTCTGTACTGACATTAAAGTGTATCTGCTTTTGTCTATAAAGACTTTAATGCTGGTGCATTCATTTACAATGCAAACACTTGAATTGAAAGGTGTCTGGCACTAAAAACTAATAGACCCCTTACAGCCTGTTAGAGTTTTAAAAAAATCATGACTTTAAAAAAGCTGAAATGAACAGAAGGCCAGCCAGTAGGCGCGTGTATCTCCCTTTGCAGTTAAGTTATTCACTATACAGGTGGAATAAGTCAAGTGGAAACAGGCAAACAAAATGCTTTTGACGGTGTAATGGGACAACTGTCAAAAAATCCGAACGACCAACAGACTGCTGGGTGTAAACGAACAAAGCGAGAAGGGAGACCGTGGAGAGAGAGAGAGAGAGAGAGAGAGAGAGAGAGAGAGAGAAGGGGGACGTAATCTCCCATCACATTGCAATTCACTAGTGTGACTGTGTTTAAACAGATATGGTGCTGAAAGCCAAGAGTGAAACCAGCATTTTTCTCATTAGCACAACAATGTTGGCTTCCTTTGCACCTAGTTTGCTTCAGTGGGTACAAATGAGATGTTAGCAGCAGTGGAGAGGGAGCCTGAGACAAGACGAGCAAGCACAAGCAAATAAAGACAGAAAGACAACAGAGCTTCGGGTAAGCTGATCGAGGAAATCAGGAAATCAGAGCGAGGCAAAGCTAGATATTTTCCCAGTGTTGTGCGCTGGCTCATAACTGCGCTGACATGAGTGACAAATCTGAATACATCCATACAGCATGTGCATTTTTGTGTATTATGCGAATGGTGGAAAGGGAACCCAGTCTCAGATTCATTCTCAGATTGCTCTAATTATAGTCAGCAGAGGAGCAAGTCAGTGTGTATTAACCAACTAGACTATGTGCGTGCTTCTGTGTGTTTGTTTGACATTGAATTAATATCATTAAGGCCACAAAGCATCTACAGAGACCCTAAATAAACACAATAACACACTAACACACTCTATTTTCCAGGACGCTGAGTTGCAATATATATTCATGAACCCAAAATGCAATGTGGATTCTGCCTAATAACACCACGGAGGAAAGACTGAGTAATATGTGTCTAAACTCAGAGTGGAGACCCGGATTAAAGAGTGGTGATTAATGCTCAACAGCCTCCCACTTTACCCCCAACCTATCTGATTTCAAAAGTAGATGTCTTAAGGTGGCTCAGTTCTTTCCTCGTGGCTGCTGCACTCGTTTGCGTGACCTTGCTGGTCCCGCCAATGTGCCTTGGTTCTTCTTTTGATGTGCTTGTGTATTCAAGATTGCATTTCAAAACACAGACCTTGAGTTGATGTGGACAAATGAGTCAGATTGGCGAGCTTTATTTTAAAGAATTAGAAAATGAATCAAGCTGACGGTTTTGTTTGAGTTTCTGAGCTTTTGCTTTTATGCGCAGATTTGTATTTTTTTATATATATTTTTTCCTTTGAAACTGAGCACTTGCAATCAATGAAAATGTAGTGAACTCCTTAAACCCATCCAGTGTGATGCTGTGAAAAAATGCAATTTATGATAAAAGGTCATGTACTTACAACTTTTTTTTTTTTTAGTGGTGACGGATGAAAAGAAAGTGTGAAAACAGTGTCGTTTTATCTGAAGCTTATGAAGTTTTTATAAGTTTAGTAAGTCTGCCGATCTGCATTTACCGTAATACTGTTAGAAAATGTACACTGAATCCTTTCCCACATTCATCCACTCATTCATTCCTGTATTTACATTTTATTAACACAACCGGATACGTTGTTATCAGTATAGATGTATTCTCCAATGGACAACCAGACTCTCCAGGGAACAACTAACAAATTAATCTAATGCACGTTCCCCTTTGAATCTCTTTGTGTCAATCAGATGTGTGTAGGTGAGTGTATTCTGACCAAATGTACAAATGTGTTGTGTACATGTGTGCAAACATGCGTATGATAGCTCACGTAAGTGTTGCTGCTCTCGCAGTGTGAAAGGTGACGGGGTTAAAGAAGCCAAAGAAGTGCTATGAGTTGTATTGATTGGAAGATACTGGGTGTTGATTATAAGCCCTGTGAAACCAGACAAGGACTTAACGCTCGACTGCAGAAAGATATTGACAGGCAAAAAGCAACCATTCAACTTGTTCTTTGAACCTGGCTTTTGAAAGGGTTCTTTTGTTTTGTCTTTACTGAGAAATTGCAACAACAGTGCTGATGCTATTTGAGCAAAAAAAAGTGAGAGTGGGACATCTGTGAAACCAGGCTAGTGACTGAGTCTGGACACTAAGTTGTTTTTTTTTTTAGAATCTGTTATTTTAGGTGAAGCGTACTGAACTAAGTGGAAATAAAATCAGTGTAAAATCAAACACCTAGGCATGCACCCAGCTTCTATAAAACATTTTTAAAAGAATGGGTCGCTCTCAGGATCAGGATTTGGGCTTAGTTAGTGAAGAAGTCCTTTCACTTAGTTCCAGTGAAACAAACTCTTAATGCTTCAGCATACCAAGACACTTTGGACAGTTTCATGCTCCCTACTTTGTGGGAACAGTTTGGGGGTGGCCCCTTGCTGTTCCAACATGACCAGTGCACAAACCAAGGTCCATGGACAATGATGAGACACTTTCCTTATCTTTTTTTTTTGTATGCATGCATGCACATCTGTTCAACTGCTCATTAACATGAATATCAGCCGATCGTGTGGCAGCAGCTAAATGCATTTAAGCATGTAGACATGTAATCAAAAAGACAGGCTGAGGTTTAAACTGAACATCAGAATGTGAATTATGTGACTGAATGGCAAGGTTGATTTTATCAGACAGTATTTGGGAAAAACTGCTGATCTTTTGGGATTTTCCCACATACATCTCTGGGGTTTACGGAGAATTGTTTGAAAAAGAAAACATAGCCAGTTAGCAGCAGTTTAGACAGAAAAAGAAAAACATTGCCTGGTCTAATGAGTCTTGATTTCTGCTTTGACATTTGGATGGTGTGGTCATCTGAATGTCACAAACAGCACAAATGTATGGATCCATCCTGCCTTGCATCAATGGCTCAGTCTGCTGGTATTGCTGCTGACCATGTCCATCCCTTTATGACCACAGTGTACCCATCTTCGGATGGCTCCTTCCAGGAGGATAATGCACCATGTCAAAAAGCACAAATCATCCCAAATTGGTTTCTGTAACACAGAAAGGAGTTCAGTGCACTCAGATGAACTCCACAGTGAACAGATTTCAATCCAATAGAGCCCCTTTGGGATGTGGTAGAACAGGAGTTTGACATTGTGGATGTGCATGTGTGATGTTATCATTGCAACATGGAGGAAAATCTCTGAGGAATGTTTCTAGCACCTTGTAGAGTCTATGCCATGAACAATTAAGGCAGTTCTGAAGGCAAAAGGGGTCCAACCCAGTATGAAGTGGGTCATGAGTGTAAATGTAAAACGACCGGCTATTTCATTAGTAAGAAGATTTACTCTGGAAATTCTCCTTATTTCTGATGCTCACTTTGAATCATCTTGTCATCTTTTGACTGCACTGTGCCAAGTGTAAAGTCTTGTGGAGGGGGATTATGGTGTGGGGTTGTTTTTCAGGATTTGGGCTTAGTCTATGAAGAGTTCCTTTCACTTAGTTCCAGTAATAGGAAATATTAATACGTCAGCCTTCCAAGACATTTTGGACAATTTCATGCTCCCAGCTTTGTGGGGACATTTTGGGGCTGACCCCTTCCTGTTCCAACATGACTGAGCAACCATGCACTAATAAAAGTCCATGAAGACATGGATGAGCGAGTTTGGTGTGGAAGAACTTGACTGGCCTGAATTGAGTCTTAACCTCAACCCAATAAAACACATTTGGGATGAAGTAGAGTGGAGACTGTGACCCGATCAGTGTCTGACCTCAAGGAAGAATGGTCAAAAATTCTTACAAAGCCTTCCCAGAAGAGTTGAAGCTGTTGAAGCTTCAAAAGGTGGGCCGACATCGTATTACTCCGTGTGGCTTGTCACACACATGGTCGTGTGCGTGTGAAGGCAAACGAACGAACACATTTCATCCATTGTTTCAGACAGCAGATGAACCAAGAGACGGCACCACAGCCCAGCATCAGATTAATAAGTGTTACTTCTAACTGTGAATCATGCAGAGCTACCAAACATAAAAACATATAGAGCTGGAAATAGCTCCCCTCTAAATCAGGCTGGGAATTTGATACTATTCAAGTTCACCTTGTTCATGCAAACAACTAATTTTTGATGGCAACTCTTTTTATAGCTGGTACCAAACTAGTTTTGAGACTAAAAAGCATGCTTAGTTTTCAAAATATCCCATGCCTACGGATTCCCTCTGCACAATTTAAAAATCACAATAGCAATAGCACATACTCACCCAGCCTTGTACGTGTTATAACTACATCGTGATTACCTTTTTCTTTTTATGAAGATCAATACCCATAGTTAGTTTAAATGTTAAATCATTTTCTTCCTACTCAACCATTAAACATTTCGGAATCAAAAGAACTGCATCCACATATACACATCACTCACTATAATAATATAAGCAGTATAAGTAATAAAACAAGAAGATTAGGCTGATTGAATGTGCATGTGTGTGCGTGCGAGTCTGTGTGTGCTTTAGCAGAGGTCAGCGCGAGGTCGTTCCTTCATGCTATATATTGCTAGTCAAGCTGACTGTTCATGGCAGGTCAGAATGACCCTCAGGCCACGGAGAAATGTCCCGGCGCTCTCGAGGGGCTGTTAGCGTGTGTTGTCGTCCGTCATTGTACTCTGAATATTAAACCAACTGTCATGGCAAAGTCAATCTGTGCGTATTACATTTGTGCTCTAATGTCGTGTCTCTAATGATAAGTGTTTCAATTTTCTATCTACAGAGCTCCATGTACTCTCTGGCCCTGAAGTGTCTGATCAGCCTGTCCACTGTCATCCTGCTGGGGCTCATCATAGCTTACCATGCGCGGGAGGTTCAGGTAAAAGATATGTGCATGCGTTGTGTCTCGCTTTACTGATCCAGACAAAAAGATGAAGCTATAAAAACAAAACAAAAAAAATTGCACACACATAGCAGACTGTGAAACAGCAAGTTGCCATTAAATTTCTGAGTAGGCAATATCTCTGTTGCACCACCGGACAAAAAAAATCCATGATAACCTTTCTGCATATTGTAATTCAAATTAAGAGGGAACCAGACGTCTGCACCTCCCCTGGGCTTTGCTTCCGGGCTTTAGAAAATTTAGCTCATAATGCCAGCCTTTGGTCAACAAAGGGAGTCTGACAAGTGAAGGTTTGTATCCCTTAAACCTGCACTTTTTTCTCATGGCCAGCCGGGGGCAACCCCTCAGGTCAAATAAAGATGCCTGATTTTTATTGCAGCGTGGAACAAAACAAAACTCCTTTCTTTAGTTACAATCTCAGTAAACATGTTCTAATGAGTGGCGTCAAGTCGTATTTATGTAGATTATGGTCCAATTTAGAGTTAAATACTCAGTCTGGAGCATCCTCAGTTCTCAGAAATGTCATTTACATACAGTCTGAGGTCTCTTCAGGACAGACTGAGTGACTTGTGTAAGATATTATAAAAACAAAAGGATGGAAATAAGATGCGATGCAGTGTGTTAGGCAGAGAACTGTCAGTTTGGAGACCAGGGGTTGAACCCTTTGTGATGCCAATAGCATATGATGAGCCCATGCTCATCTGGTGGGAGGGGAGAGCTGCATGAAGACGGGTGTCTAGTTTAAAGTTCTGGCATTTCTTTTTCTAGAGTTCTACATTTTGGCATCTGGGAAGTTCCCAAAACGGCAACTATGTTTATTGTGTTTCTGTTTAGGAGTGGTTTTCTTGTGAGCCTCATCTGTGCTCTGTCCAGATTGTACACATTATGTTATCATCCCTTAGGCCTCTGAGACAGACAAAGGGACCCAGATGTGTGTCGAATCCAGCCAATTAATGGCATTAATGAAAGTCTTTGTGGGATCGACAAAACAGTCGACGTGGCTTAGCATGAAGTACATACACACCGAATGTTAAATACATATTCAGCCAATTACAGTCCTGTCATTCAATAGCTGCACAAAAAGCACAAATAAATATGCAAACACTCACACACGAGTGACACAAACACACACTTACAACCCCTTGTAAGTCTGAAATGATCAATCAGAAAGGCTTTCATGCTTCATGATATCTGTTTTGCTGTTTGTCATTTTACTAATACAATGGTAGCAAAGTCATTTAGCCGGGGATTTCATCCGAAGCCATTTGCAATCGATGTGCATTGACTATTTATGGGAGCCTTGCGGGAATCAGACCCAATGAGTACCCCCACACCAGCTATTACACCCACCAGCGAAACCACAGAGCCACACTCATCCATCTAACGATGTGCTGGTTTAATGCTGTGAATTTTTTTTTATTTCATCACAGCTTGGATGTTGCTGGAAATGTCTATTAAAGTTCTGCTCTGAGGTTCAGGCTTTCCGTTTGCAGATCGATTACTGCGCAGTGATTTTTTATTCACTGTCGTACACAGGCACTGATAGGCTGGTAATTAGTCTTGGACGGTATTAAGAAACCAGAAGAGTGCGCGGAAGTGGTGCGAGTGAATAAACGTGGATGCGGTTTAGCATTCATTGATAAAAGACCCTTCGTTTCTGCTCAAAAATTTGTTGTCTCATTCACATACAGAGTCAGTCATCCACCCACACACACTGTGGCTTCCACACGTGACAGGAACACTAATACCGACAGAAGAACAGGAGATTGAGAGCGGCTACTGTCAGGCCAACAGGGAGAGATAAAAGGGTGTTCTGTTAATCTACCTCAGGAATAATTCCTTTTGATTAATTGAAGTTAGGAGTTTGGGGAAAATACCATCAAGGTATGCTTGGGCGGGATTGCCAGCTGGATGGGGGTGGTAATGTTGGGGTTTACCAAAAATCACTTGTCATAAAAACTTGAATGAGAATGGTGATAATTTAAACACATTACACAAGCTGACAGACGCTTCAGGAGTCAATCTAGTTTACTTATTTGTTCTTTCTTTCTTTTGATGTTGTTTCTAACACTAACAGTGTTAACACTGTACTTACAAAAATTGCTAAGCCCTCCAGTCACAGAGGCCTTGAGACCGGTTGCTGACCACTTGTCAATCATTGGTTGCTGGAAATCAAAATGAAATTGGTTGCTAAGACCCAGCCACCTGTCATACATCCTCCCCCCTTTGCTGTTGCTAAGTGAAACTGGTCGCAAAGAGGTGTACATGGTGGCATACTGCAAACCTGCATGCAATTGCTTTGGTTGCTAGGAGACTGATGCAGTCACCCACAGTTTGTATGGAAGACATCAACTTGTCTGCAAATTACTTGCTAACAGTAGTTTGCAAACTTGGCACGTACTGTGCAAACACTTGCAAACTACACATTTTACTAATTGTGAAACTGATGCAAACTGGAAACAGAGACAATTCACCGTCAAAGTAGGGCTGTCAACGCGTTAACGCGTCATCACAATTAACATGATTAAAATTTTTAACGCATTTAACCCATCTGGAGTGCAGAATAGACAAACTTTTGACAAACTGCCCGGAAAGCATTGACAGAGACATTTAAGGGATTTTGAGTCATTCTGCGCTCTAGATGGATTCATTGTGTTAAAAAATTTTAATCGTGTTAATCGTAATGATGGATTAATCAGCATTAACATGTTAACGTTGACAGCCCTACTTCAAAGTAAAAGCTGCCCCTTTTCAAATATGTTGGTTTCAGCAGTAAGGCACAATTTTTAATTTGAAGGTGAACAAGCTTAGTTTCCAGTAAGTAAATGGCGTCTGCATTAGCCTTATGCCATTTGGGTAACTTGCTCCACCCATCAGATTTATTTAATATTGCTAGCTGGTTAGTTAGCAAGTGTTTGCAGCATCAACATGTTCCATGTGAACTACAGCCAATAATGGCAGTCTACCTTCAACCAAGCATCATCTTCACAATCAATTTCTCCCAGCAACAGCGAGCAACCTCTAGCAAACACTCACCAGCTAGGGGGGGAATACATAGTTTTGGGATCTCTCAGCGGTCTCAAGGCCTGCGTGACTGACAACTAAGATCTGGCATTGCTGTTGGATTTTAAATAATATAAAAAACAGTTTAGCCAGATTTTCTAAAACCTTCCCTTAAGAGTCAAACCAAAGGAGATAAATAGAGATAGACAGAGATAGATAGAAGTTTATTGATCCCTCGGGTAGGTTCCTCTGGGAAATTCAGTAAGTTGAGAAAACCTGAAATAATCGTAATATTTCCTCAAATGTTTGGCCAGCATTTGACCAGAAAGGCTGTGTATAGAAACACAACTAAAGCATAGTTACACTACCTTTAAATGAATGAATGTGGAAGTAAAAGCCTTAAATCCCAGGGGGGGGGGGGTTTGGTCTTGAGGTAATAATACTTCTTGGAACAGAGCCTTTCTCAGCATTATATCATGTAGAGTTCATGACGTGTCTGCCTGCTCCTGGTGCCTGGCGAACCAGAACAGCCACAAAAAATTAAGGATGATTAAATATTGATTGTGTGTATCTCCTGTTTGGAAATGTTACAGTGACTGATGTTGACTACCGTTTTGAATCTTAGGGTGTGTTTTGTCTTTCCACTTCTCCATCGACTCGTTCACTCATTCTGTGTTTGCCACAAAATGAACTTATAGAGAACAAGTGCTGACAGCTGCTGCTACATTATTTACACTCCACTTGATGTAATGCTGCCACATAACTATACAGCAGATATTCATAATTATATCAGTCACATAAACAAACTGCAGAACGCAGCTTGTACTTGAGGCCTTAAAACGCAGCAGTTTTTTGATAAGTACATGTTGTAATTGACATTTCTCTACAACACAAATTAAAAATGTATGACACATATTTCTCTACAGGTAAACTTTATTTACAAAACACTTTAAGTGAACTGTTCCCACCTAAACAAACACAGTTGAGACTGTAGCTGTACCAATGTATAAAAATCTTATAAATATGATTAAAATGTAACTAAAAGCGAATTGAGTACTCATTCAGAACACTCTAATACAGTAAAGTAATGCTTTTTTATATTAGCTCCATAGTTTTAACCCGTGTGCAAATATATTTTTAGCTACTTAACTCATTTTAATAATCATTTTTGAAATCCTGATGCCCACCACGAGACGAAACCACTACAGTGGTTGAGATGGCTGAGAAGTATCATGTTTACCAGGCACTGATGACCAGTAACAAAATCTTTATTTCATTGCTGCTTCTGCTACATCTACGCAGAGACAGACAGACCATAATGAACAAAGGTTTGTGGTGTACACTACAAAAATGGCTCACTCATTATATAGTGTACTAGCGAACAACTCAGATGGAGTCCTATAATTTGGTATTGTGGCCGTCACATTCATTTTTTAATGTGTTTTAAAACCACAATTGACCAGTTTGTACTGCAGCTGGGGAATTATCAGCTAATCCGATCACTGGCTTACTCCCCTATTTAGCAAGGTGCACTATAATTCACCACGATACTAAATTGGATGTTAATTTTTTTTCTAGAAAAATAGGCTTAGATGAGATGTACCTGCTTGAGATACTGAACAGCTCTCTCTTCAGTGTGCCTTTCATTAACGTAGAAAATGAGGCCCTTGATTATGGGTGACTTGGATAAGGTTCTTTGTACACTCATCACAAATGGTGAAGTTAGCTTTAGAGGGCAAAATGCCTCTCATATGAGACTGTGAACAAGCTTATTTCCACTGTAAAGTTGGACATTTTCACAGTAGATTAGTCAGTGGCATTGAATATTTTTCCCATAAATTTGTGATTTTGTTTTCTGTAAACTTGCCGGCCTTTTCTAAAACAAAACTTTTCAAGCGTTCTCTCATAAATTTTTAGTTCTTTCTTGTAAATTTGCACCATTTTATCTGTAAATTTGTGGGTTTTACTCTTAAATATGTCTTTGTTTTGTTTAGTTTTGAGATTTTTATCTCCACACCCCCCACCCCTTCTTATTGTTGTCATTTCTGTCTGTATTGGCCCGACGACTCCACTATACACTTTAATTTACGGGCTGACAGTTTGTTTTGTTTTTTTCAAAACAAAATGTAATTAAAACAGGAATTAGAATATAGAGTGTGTTGTGAGAGTGACAGGGAGCATTTTTTTTTTAGTTTGCTGTAAGCATACAAATGTGCTTAAATGTTGAGATGCATGCACTAAATGCATGCTAGTTATACTGGCTGCTCAAGCAAACCTGTTTGCTTAGATGCATGTCAACATAAAATGTGCCCGTGTGCCTCTGCCTTTTATTGTTGGATGGTTCACACAAACACACACACACACACACACACACACACACACACACACACACACACACACACACACACACACACACACACACAGTCTTGAGTCATATACCACTTCTCTCCACATTATCTAATC
>VURO01000473.1:0-11744 GCA_015108175.1 Pelvicachromis taeniatus | reverse complement strand
GTTTCTATCTATCTATCTATCTATCTATCTATCTATCTATCTATCTATCTATCTATCTATCTATCTATCTATCTATCTATCTATCTATCTATCTATTTTTCTATCTATCTTTCTTTCTTTTTTTTTTACTTTTATTTTTTTTTTTTTTTTTTTTTTTTTTTTTTTTTTTTTTTTTTTTTTTTTTTTTTTTTTTTTTTTATCTCTTTATTTTTTTTTTTTTTTTTTTTTTTTTACTATTTTGTGGACTAACGAGATACAAAAATCTCAGGTAATGAAGATTTATGAAGAGAACTGTATTTCTAAACCTCAGTTGTGATGTTTTATGTTTAGTTTCACCAGTAAGCGTGCTGTGTCTCCTAACCCATATCTGGACAACCCAGTCAGTGGCTATGCCTGCCCCACTGGTATGGCACTACACTATGATGATGTGCCCATAAATGGAATGGTAAGGACACACCTACTTACTGATGTTGTCCATGTACTATGATGAAGAAAGTGTGAGCTAATTCAGTTCGACACCCTCTAGCATTCAAACGCTTGGCTAATTCTTTCTTTGCATATCATTAACACATTATCAGAAATGAGTATAATAAACAAATGTATAGAATTACAATGTCATTTTAATTTCTGTTATGACACTTTCAGTAGTTCCAGTGAGCCTGCATGATAAAAATCTTTTTTTTCTCAAGCACTATTTCCTAAGATCAAATTAGACCAGTTAGAGTAATGATATGTACTTTGCTCTTTGCTCTTTTCCCCTCGGCCCCTTACATACCACACCTTTTGCCTTCTAAATCCACTGACCTCCCAGATTTATACATTAACCTGAGGGCTGAGTCTGTCTGCACCCGAAGAATAGAAAAATTACACTGTTGCATGATAATAATCGTCTAAAACTAGTCAACTTTCTTTTCTTAGGTTTATCTCCACTGGTGAAATCTGTATTAAGTCACATCTCTGGTGAAGACAGAAAACAGGACAGTACCCTGGAAAATGTCTATAAACTTCATAAAAGATGCTGTAATTAAGGAGTAAAGAGTCCCCTGTGATTTCATATTGTTTCATAACTTTATAGGACTTAATAAAAGCTCATCAACAGTTAAAAAGAGGAAACATTAAAAATACATGTTTTCAGTCGTGGAGCAGTACTCTCCATTTTGGGAAGCTAAACTAAATTTGTTAAATCAAAACATTTGCTCTTTAATGTCACATACTGCAGTAATATTTGCTGTTAACTTTTCACTGCTATCATCAGCTTCCTTTCTGTTCTCCTTATTTCTTTTCCCCCCTTATTGCATCTCCTTACTTTTAAATCCTGTCTTCTGCTTATTGCATGCTCACTTGGTCTAACCCAAGGACCCAGAGATGCAGTACTCCACTCCCAGCACAGGGAGGCGCCAGCGGAAAGAGGAATTGCACTATGAAAACACTGAGCTCTATGAGAACATGCCCTCACCCAAGCTAGTCACCAGCTGTCCTCCCAAGCCTTCTTCTACTGCTGCTTCTTCTTCTGCTTGTCACTACAAAATCCCCGTTTCTAAAATCTCCTCTAAGTTCCTCCCTGCTGATTCTAAAACTAAAGACTCCTCTCAGGTGACTAACACTCTACGTAACCTTCATGTTTCTTTTTTCATTTCTGCATATTAACTGTCTAACAGTTCAGGGTTTGTTTTAACCTTCCCTTAGCTTTTAGTGTGTTAATTCTCCCCTTTTGGCTGTTTGTTTAATTAGTGATCTCTAATGTTTCTGTCTCATTATTTAGATGGTGTCTGTCTTCTGAATCCAAAAAGGAAATTGGTTCCTGTGGTGTGTTAGGATAATAAACTGCAGTCATTTAGATAAGATATGTCTGGTAATTCAGGGTGTTCTATGTGAGGAGAGGAATTTCAATTCAATTCTGAATCTAAGAGGAAGGAATGAAAATAAGCTAATATGGGAGAAATATAATCCCTCTTTCTAGTCCCAGTTAGTGATCTTGCAGCATTATTCTGGATCAGCTGGGGCTTTTTGGAAACTTTTAGAACAACCTGATAACCGAATTACAATAGTCAAGTGTAGGAATAATAATGAACAATAATAACAGTGTTTCTAATTTTCGTCATATTGAGAAAATGAATGAGGTCACATATGTGTTTAATGTGCTCACTGAAGGACTAGTCCTGGTCAGAAATGACTCCCAAGATTTCTCACAATGTTAGCGGAAGTCAAGATAATGCTATCTAAGGTAAATATCTGCTTAGACACCATGTTTCCAAAATTTTTAGGACCGAATACAATAACCTCCTTTAGCCCTGTGACTGACATGTCAGGTTTCATCTACCCTGAGCTGGATAAGCCGAAGAAAATGGTTGGCTGGATACTGTGACCTCCGTTTTGTTTGAATTTAGGAGTAGAAATTTTAAACTTATCCAGACCTTTATGTTGTGAAGACATGCAGTTTAACTAGTTGGTTTGTGTCATCTGGTTTCATGGGTAAATAAAGCTGGGTGTCATCTGCATAGCAATGAAAATGTATGCAGTATAATGTATTTGTCCCAAGAGAACCCTGTGGAACTATGTGACTAACTTTAGTGTGTGAAGAAGACCCATTTACATGCACAAATTAGAGTCTATCAGACAGAAATGATTCAAACCACTGCAGTACAGTTCAAATCTCTCTTCAAATGTCTGTAGTAAAATATTGTGGTCAACAGTATTAAACACTGCACTGAGCTCTAACAAGACAAGCACAGAGATAAGTCATCTTTCAGATGCCATAAGACTACTTGTACCCTTCACTAGTGTTTGTTTATTTTGTTAATAAAAGGAAGAGCTGAGAGTTGATTCAAGTAAGAGCTTTTTTAATTGCATTGCACATCCTTCCTCGCTTCCCTTTACAGAAAGCGTTGGCTTTGTGTGTAATTAATATTTTTGCAAAAAATACCTCCATAAGTCACCAACCAACATGAGGTGGTATTTAGGTCCACCCTCCTCTGTGCCACCTCTTTGAAGTGTGGTGTGGCAAAAGGGTGTTAACATCTCCCACAAGGCCACAAAGGACCACTTAGCCATAAGAAGCAGTTTCATCCACTGAGGTATACAACATAGAGGTTTGTTGCAAAGCCTTGAATCTATAAATCCATATAATGTTGACACATCTCATGAGTGAATTCTCAAATAATTTTTTTAACCAGTTTTTAAGATCTCTAATGTTTCTCATTTTAACTGCATCATAAAACAAATAAACCAACACCACACCCAAATCGGGTACCCCCAAATTGTCCAAGAGTCGGTACACCTTTTGCAGGATTTGTGTATATAGTATATAGTTAATTCTATATACTATATATAGTAGCATGGAAAAGTCTTGAGCTTCTTTATATTTTGCTTCCAAGGAGTCAGACTTTCTCACGTTTGTCTTCAGCAGTCTTGAGTGGTAGTTCATCTGGCTTTCTAAAAGTCTTTCAAAGCTTTTCCTTCGACTTTGGCTACTTTTGCGTTCCTTGTACTTGACCTTTTCCTTTTTTTGGTTGCTCTGTTTAATGTTGGCCTATACATTTTTCAAGCTTAAAAAAGTCACCTAATGCAAGATATGAAACGGTGTAATAGACAACTTTGCAAAGAACCCATTTTTAATTGTGTTTTTAGGCATTTTGTTATCAGTAGCCTGTCACAAAAACACAATTGTATGAAAAATGCCAAAGATAACAAAGTTTACAAGGAGTATATCATTAAATATTCCAAAAATCTTAAAAATATGTATAGATGACTACATAACAACCTGTTTTTTTTTTTTATTGTAGGGTAATATTTGTGCAACCCAAGTAAATAAACCTGTGAAATAAACAATAGTGACGCATTTTTATTTGAAATATATATTTTTTTTAAATGGAAAGTGATTTTTTTCAGTTTTGTATATGTGTATAGCTTATAATAACATCTATTTGAAGAGTCATTTGAAGTGTGTCTTTCCTGTTTGTTCAGCTAAAGGGAAAGAAAGGAGCAACAACCAATGGGGTGTCATCAAAACAGAAGGCATTACCAAAGAACCAGCCGAAGAAGAATGGAATCCCTGGCACAAACGGGACTGCGTCTCTGAAGCGCAACAACTCTAGTAAGTTTTGAGATGTGAAGATACCAACAGGAAGTCATCTTGAATTGAAATATCACCCACCTTTCCCAGTCACGTCTCGCTCTGTAAGGAATAGCAGACAGTGTGTCTGGCTTCTCACCGCTGATTGCTTTTTAGCAAAATTCTGTTCCACAGCAATGTGGAAAATGCAGGATGTCTAAATTACAGTTGGTTTAAGTAGAGGGGAGTAAATAACTGAAAGCCTTTAAACCTATCCTACCCTCGAGACAGTTCATGTGACGCATGTAGGTCAGACTTGAGCCTCCTGCCAACTCCAGACTAAGAGGCGCGATAGCAGAAACAGACCCCAGCTCATTGGAAGAGAGCGAAATGTGGTCGAGTTAATCCTTGTGGTTCAGAAAAATATTTTTTGCCTAATGTGTGAACGAGGAGGGTTGTAACCACTTAGTATAGCTTGCAATTCCTCCAAATGTCAGAATGGAAACACCAAATGTTTCACGTTGGGTTTAGAGTATCACACGCAATTCTCACTGTCAAATAAGAGTGCTGAATTTGAAACTATTAGCAGCGGGTTGAATGACTGATCCTTCATAATTACTCACAATGACCTGCATGTTGGATGGTTACTGTCAGTGTATTTCCCAGTGAGAAGAAGGCTAGTTCTCGCAATTAATTCTGTGAAAGGCAGTGAGGTCAGTCGGTTTCTGAGCATTTCATTCCTCTCTGTCTCTCTCTCTCCCGCCTAGCAAATGACCCCAGTGTCTTGTGTCTAACTTTTTGATACCCGACTTTCCTGTGTAGATGGGGACCAGTGTAAGTATGGAAAGAACCGTGTGGAGGCTGATGCCAAGCGACTGCAAGCAAAGGAGGAAGAGCTGATGAAGAAGAAGCAGGAAATCAGAAACCACCTGACCCAGCTGAAGAAGGAGAGGAGAGACCTTCGTGCTGCTGTTGAGGCAGCATCTGGTAAGAGAGAGATAGAAACGGTCTTGTCATTAAAGACTTCTACATAACATCTCACCAACATGAGTTTATTAAGGTAATATTTCTCCTCTCTCTCTCTCCCATTAGGCAAACGCTCAAATATTTCGCTATCAGAGCGCCTGAAGAAGTTGGAAGAAGAGTGCAAACTGAAGGAGGAGGAGCGGGTGAACCTGGAGCTGGAGCTAACCGAGGTGAAAGAGAGCCTGAAGAAGGCCCTCAGCGGAGGTGTCACCCTGGGCCTCACCATCGAGCCAAAAGCTGGCTCCTCTGGCCTCCAGGTCAGTATGAAGTTGCTTTGTAACTTCATACCACCACGTTAGCGTACTCATGTTTCCTTCATTTTTTGTGTTGAATAGTCACCGGCATTGCTGCGACGAACACACGAGTCTTCTCCATTCTCCAGCTGTGACACCAGTGACACCGAGTCCTGCTCGCTGCCTGTCAACAGCGCCTCACTGCTCTACCGGCAGCAGGGCAGCCAGAAGCCCTCAACAGTCCGGGGACATGTCCTAAGGAAGGCTAAGGTCAGAGGTCACACCACACAGTGGGACTAGCACTCTTTCTCTGAGAATATGATGTGCCTTTAACTTTACATCTCTGACTAGTTCTGTCTTTCGCGCAACTTCAAACCGTGCTGAGAGCTTTTCAGAAGCACATTGTTTGATTCATTGTTAGTGTGGACAGGGTCTTTTGTTTTTGAAATCTGGTTTTATTCCCTATGACTTCCCGCCCTCACTGTCTACTTTGTTGTGTGCGATGCGGCTCTTATAAAACAGCAGGCCAAATATTTTAAGCAATCAACTTGGAACCTTCTAAAAGGCTCTGATACATCTAGAAGATGCATTCCTCAGGTTAGGATGCTGATATCAGTTTGTTTACCTTTGTCTCTCCTAATATATTAACACGTTAGTATTCCCATTCTTTTAGCCATATGTAATATATGTATTTTTAATTACATTTGTCTTGAACCTGTGAGGTAGCAGTGGAAACGGTGTGAGTTAGCTCGTATGCATCCACATGGATGATCAGGTCAGCACGGTTGTGGTTCAGGGTTCCAGCAGTGCAGAGAACAGCTGTGTGTGTCAGGGTCCACAGAGGAGAGAGGAGGCGCAGTGTGTTCCACCACCTAGATAACCAGTGAGGCAACTGTAGTTAATAAAGTTATGTAGTTCACTGCAAACTTCAGTGAACTACAAATAAATTACTTTAGGTACTCCACAAACATGTACAACACATCAACACAATTGTGATGTAGTTGCGCTTTTGATTTGGTACTGACAAGCACTGAAAAATGCATTGAGGTAGTAAACAAATTAGAAATTTTCAGCAAATGCAAATACTTGCAATCTTTGGAAAAGTATGCAAACTAAGTGTCTGTGTTCGTCTGCAGGAATGGGAACAGAAGACCGGCACATAGACCCATCACACACGCCCTTGAATCAGTCTTCCTCCAATCTCTTTTTTTAAAAATTGTGTATATATTTATTTAAAGAAAAAACCTGTTCATACCATCAGAAGGTGTGCTGAGGATACATGCATAGCATTCACATGAACTAAGACACATGGCTAGTTTTAGTATATTGTAAGTAGCACAACATAAACTTTTATACTATTGAGCATGTTCAGTGTACTTAGTTGTGCAACTCGTGTTTTCCGCTGTGACATCTTTTCAAGCAAACACCTGTTTTTTTTTTTTCCTCTCAAAATGTGTTCCAGCCATTTGAATTTACAAAGTCAAAGGTCAAAACCAAGTATTTATTTGTAAATGTTAAAGGAAATACTAGCTTCCCTGTGTTTATTTATGTTAACATATTTAAAGTATTTTCAGAGTCTGCATCTCTGTTCACACTCCATTTTCCTACAACCTAATTGGTCGTCAGTAATGAAAGTGCCTCTGTCGTGGTCACAATAATTGTAATTCCTCTCGCATTGTTGTTGTTTGAAGAAGTACACTTACAATTCTCCCAACTGTCAGAATCACCCTGAACATCATTTTAATAATCAGCGTTAAGCTGTGCGACCCGTGCTATCAGAAAATGTGTTTTTGTTTGTTTGAAAAGCTGGCGATGTTTTCGCACACAGGTTATGAAAAATCACACTTGAACGCATATATATTTTATATGTGTGACTCTATTGCTATGGGTAATCCAATGAGAAGTTTGTGTTGGTTTGTTCATTCTGTTTGTTTCCGCTTTTCTTTTTGCATTAAAACAACCATGACTGAATACAGATACTGTACTGTACATGTGGTCTGGACAACTTCCAAAAGGAGAATCATTTGCTCATATGAAAATCCAGTTACCTGGATACTGTGGTGCTATTCACGCAAAGGTCTTTTTCTGCCAGCTTGGAGAAGTTTACAAACAGAAAGCTGACCAGCTAACTGAAAGTAGATTAGATGCTGAGTCAAATATAAATATAACCTGTTAAATTAAAAATATTACAAAGACAATATTAGATTTTACATATAAGAATTTTTTAAATATGTGAACAATTTCTAATATTAAAGGGTAGGCAGGGCAGCAAAGACAGGAAAGGTGTAATGCTTAAAGAACGACAGGATGACAATGTGCAACTTACACTTAGATTAGTTAGTAACACAATTGGCTATAACAAAGAGAAAGTCACATTAGTGCACACAGCAAGGGAAGCTCGCACATTTTGTGGAGGCACCATTAATGATGTATACAAGTTTTGGAACAACATACAGTCAGGTGCCTTTTTCTGAGGTTTCTGTAGTAGGAGTACCTGAAAAAACCTGCCTGCAGTCCAGACTCTCACTTACTGGAAAAATATGCTGAAAGTTAAAATTGAAAATATGACAAATCAGATCAACTTACCAAGAAACTGGTGACAGACACAAATAAAATATATATTATACAGCCAATATGTTTATTAAGATTATAATTAAGGCCTCACTATGAGTGTCATTATCAATGCTTTGTGATAGTTGTACTGTTAATTGGAGAGCTTGCACTTCTTTCTCTGTGTATGTGCAGGCACGCGAGTGCGTGTGTTACTCAGATGTCTTCATGGCACATTGCAAATCCTTCAACATTACACTGACTTAAAAGAGGGGCACTTGTAAACTCACATTCCTGTGTGTGTTCTGCTCAATCAGAGACTGTGAGTTTGATTTCCACACTGTTAAAACACACATACATTCATCAGTGTCACACTGATAATGGTGTTTCTTTTTGTTGTTGTTGTTTCTGGACGATGTTTCACTGCCTAAGCTTTGCTACTATGTATATAAGGCTAATTTGCTTTATGGGGAGTGTTGACAGATGTAGTGAAAGCATGCACACAGTTTGTAAATCACATAGAACACACAGACACTCACTGCTTCATGGTGATGTAAATAATTCCCGTCTCCTGCCTGTCAGAATGATATTCCTAAGGCTTTACAAGCATATTAGCTTAAAGGTGGGACAAGAGATTGTGGTCATCAAGTGTTTACCAGCAACAAGAGGATGTCTGATGTCAGTAAATGTGAACCTGCTGTACATAGCTTGGTAAATGTAGTACTGTAGAAGGGAAAGACGGCTTTTAATTTTTTTTTTTTTTTTTGCACTATATACATTTTTCTTGTTTTATATCACAGACAGTCTCCAGCTCGGGGACAGGCACACGTGTACATAAATGAATAAACCTCCTAACGAAACAGTCTCTGACTTTGTTCCTTGTTGTTTTTTTATGTAATTTATGTTCACAAGCAGAACTTGGAAACAATATTTTTTTTTAAAAAAACTAAAGTTGTCCCTGAAGTGTTCAGAAAACTACATCTGGCTGTCTGCATGTTCATGACGGCAGGACAACTTTCAAAGGCATAGCAGTGTAATGACCACAGAACAGTTTTCCACTCATAATGAGCTTTGGCCCAGGGACAATGGCAGGATTTCTAGACCTATTCACATTTGGCTTCTTCTTTGAATGTTAAAGCTTAAGCCTGAATTTGTAGATGACAGTAAGCTGTTCATTCACAGTGATTTCTGGAAATTTTCTTCCAGTTTTCCAGAGATCATGTACATCCAATATTGATTTTTCACAATCCATCATCATTCCTTGCATTAAAAGTGTAAGGTATGAACTTTTCTAGTAAAAGAGTCAGAGTTGGAAACTTTCTTTAAATTTGTTTCACTGTAGTCTTAGTCTATAGCGCTGAGTAGATCTCACTGTCCTATACTTCTGATGTCAGAAGAAGTTTTTATGTTGTTCTTTGATGATCGGTGTTCAAAATAAATTTTTTTGACACATACAAAAGCAGAAATGGCTCCTTTTCTCTATTTTTTGCAAAAATCTTAAATTCTTGCTTAATTATATCACTAATATCTGTGTTATACCCTTAACAATAAAGCCTTTAGCCTTGTGTTTTGTGATGTATAAACAGACAAATAAACATAGACAAAGAAACAGATCCCACTGAGAGCTGGGCATTTTAATGCAATTTGTTATTTAGTAGGTCACTTTGTAATAATGTTAAGAGAGAGGCTGCACATTTTTCTGTGGCAAATATGAACAAAAAGTCTGTATTGCTGTCTGCAGCCTCGTCCACTTGTGTTGAACCTTCAGCAAATCAGTTAGTTGTTCTTCAATGTCACTTGAAATATTGCATATGCGCCTCGCAACTGTGTCAATGGAGAAAGGTACAACTTTAATTTTGCAGCAATTGTCTTATTGAGCATAGTTGACACCATATTTAACCTGCGAGGAGTATGAGCTCCTCAACTGTCGTGTATTTTCTTGCTCTGGGCAATTCTGTATGCCACTTTGCATGATGCCATTAATGCTTTGCTGCTTACTGATGCTTTTCTGCTGATGGCATTCTCAGAGTTTTCTTTGTAAGAAGTCCAGTGGCTTATGGATGTCACTGGGGTGTAATGTCTAAGTCTTCTTAATTTGTTGGGCCTCATACTGTCAGCTGCCAGAGTTTTCATACAAAATACACACTGGTCTCTCCTCATCTCCTACCACATTCAACGTGAAAACAAGAGCAAGATATGCTTCATCACATTTCTTTTTTGGTTTATTATCAGCACTTGCCTCATTTGTCTCAGATGCAACGCATGTTTTCTTTTTGTAACTGTCAGATTCCATTGTGACAACTATCCAAACTGGGGCAGCAGTGGATGCGCATATTATTAATGTAAGCCACAAATGTCTTTGTTCTGCCATGTAACGGTCACAAGGTATTACCTTGAAGGGGACCAGATGAGCAAAAACCAACCACACGAGCCGTCAGTCATTTTTCATAGCGCTGATTATATTTTCTTTTTTCCGCTTTCACCAGCCACACATCTAAAGACAAACAACTCAGCCTCTCAAAAAACCCTCCTTAAATAGGCACTGGTCATACCACCACCAACATAATTTAAAATTTTTCCCCCAACACAGTCCAACTACAAATAGACATGTATAGTGAAATACTGCACCTCACAAAAAAAACTACAAAAAACCCCAGTTAAATAATATACAAACTAACTAAATCAAATCAAACTGAAGATTCAGCCCACTCCCACCCTCAATTCTCATCGGATGGTTTACCCCACTAACAGTGGATAATTGGGGAACTTCTTTCAGGTGAACATCATTAGGCCGTAATCATGTGTGCACTCCATGCATCAAGGCCTTCAGGAAGTTGACCTCAAAGGAGAGAGCGTGGTTAGTGGACTTCAAAACAAAAGCATAACAAAATCAAAACTTCCTGTCAGACATTGCGAGAGTGTGCATGACCTTAGTGAGGGAGATGTTTTCCAGCACCCTCACATGCCGTAAAAGTGATTCCAATGTTAAACATTAGTTCCGCATGACTTTTCTGCCAGGTAACTTGTGCCCCACCTGTCAGAACTCACACTGCCACCCACAGCACCTTGGCTCCACTCACACCCAGGTTGAGAGGAGGGGTTTTGTCAAGTTGTGTGGCACGATGTGTTCAGATCTTGTGTTGTGATGAATAAAGTCAGAGTGGAAAGTTAAAGCTCCTGTGTCATCTGTGCCATACCTCCGCAACTGCAGGTTTCCCCAACCTTATAAACAGTACATTGCACAATGACTGAAACTAGAAAGCTGGTTCCATAGAAGAGGGGTCTGAAAACTGAAGGCTCTCCCTCCCATTCTACTTTTAAATACTCTAGGAACAACAAGTAAGCCTGCAGTGCGAGAGCGAAGTGCTCTAATGGGGTGATATGATACTACAAGATCATTAAGATAAGATGGGGCCTGATTGTTTAAGACCTTGTATGTGAGGAGCAGGATTTTGAATTCAATTCTGGATTTAACAGGGAGCCAATGAAGGGAAGCCAATATAGGAGAAATCTGCTCTCTCTTTCCAGTCCCTGTCAGGACTCTTGCTGCAGCATTTTGGAGTAACTGAAGGCTTTTCAGGGAGTTTTTAGGACATCCTGATAATAATGAATTACAGTAGTCCAGCCTAGAAGTAATAAATGCATGAACTAGTTTTTCAGCATCACTCAGAGACAGGATATTTCTAAATTTAGAGATATTGCGCAAATGGACATCCAGGTCTTTATAGACATAAAGACCTGGATGTTCAATGTCTTAAAGACTTAAGACATTCCTGCAGTTTAACTAACTGGTGTGTGTTATCTGGCTTCATGAATAGATAAAGTTGGGTGTCATTTGCATAGCAGTAAAAATGTATGCTATGCTTTCTGATGATACTGCCTAA
>VURO01000472.1:1526-15131 GCA_015108175.1 Pelvicachromis taeniatus | reverse complement strand
TTCTTATCTCAGTTATCTACTTTGTCATTCATATTCTGTCTGACGAACCTTGTAAGACATGTATGCGTGTTCATCACAGTTTAGCGACTTACCTGTTTTGGTTGCATTGTGTGTGAGCATGACTCCTGTTAATCTTATCGTTTCTGGTGCTTTGCTAATAATTAACAGTCAGTCAACTTTCCAGCGCCACTCTCCGGTCAGCGCCCTCACAGACTGAAACACAAAGCCGAGCCTGTATTCTGAAAAGCCGCTGATAACAGCTGTGTTATTATGATTTCTTTTTCTCTGCTGTTAATTTTTATATTATAAGGTCTGTAAATGTTTGTTCACCCGCACAATAGAGCCTCTGGTGTCAGGTAGGAAAACTAATTTGTAACATTTAGACTGTGCCTTCCGTTTTTGTTTGGTTTTGTTTTTTTCATCTTCAAATGACTTCAAAGTTAATTAGTTTTGCTCAACACCGGAATCAAATTCTCGGCTGGCAACCCTCGAATTGCTTTTGTTGATACGGTCTGCAGATTCTCCCACATTTGAGAAATGCGAGCTGCCCCTAATGGACGTGGACGCAAAATGTAGCAATGACACCTCTCTCTGTCCATCCTGTAAGTTTTAAACATGGTATTGATTGCATTGCTATTAGCTGGAAGTTCATTTGCCTTGTATACATGACAGCTACAGCATTGACCCTCTTCCTGATTTCTTAGTTTGTTGCATGTTTGTCACATTAATGTAATAAAAGACATTGTTGAATGGTGAAAGCAACAGCGTGTACTTTGAAATGTTCTGAACCTACTTTGTTCACTTGTTTTGTAGATGAAGAGTCATCAGGCACACTTGCCCTCATTATAATCCCTTCCTTGTTGGCTCTGAGCACAGTGTTAGTGGTGGCTCTGATTTTCTTTACTCTACGTAAAAATAAACAACGAGGACACAGGACTTCAGCTCATTTTAAAAATGGTAGGAGCCGCAATGACCGTATGTCAGTTTATTAAAACAACAGGAGATCCTTTAAAAATCTAACATCTATTTGAGTGTCTCATAGTAATGCCAAGTGTTTATTTACTTATATTTGCTCTTGTATCAGGGCAGCAGATTGTATCCCTGTCTACAGCGTCTGTAGGTCCTCCAAAGGTCCCGGCAGCTTTAGATCCCTGGGAAATCCCAGAAGAGTGCGTTCTTGAGGGACTAGAGTTTTGGCAGACAGGTTGCTATGGCCCCGTTTGTAAAGGTCTGCTAAAGAAGAAAGGTGGAGCCTCTTCTGCTGTGGTGGTTAAGTGCCTTCGAGGTACTGTATGAATCTGTCATAAAGCAAGGGTCATCACTGGAGTTAAGCTTGTCCAGTTTTTATTGTATTGAATTAATTCCATACAGATGCCTCTGGCAAGCCCGAAGCTAAAGAATTTGTTGAGTGGCTCCTCTTCTGTGCCTCAGTTTGTAAACATGGAAATGTGGTGCAGATGCTGCACTGTCAGACCAAACGTCTACCCATGTACTTGGTTTTAGATGCCTACAGCCCAGGAAATCTCCTTCACTTCCTCTGGACACTTAGAAATGTAAGCGATCCAAACCTTCTACCTATTCAATGGCAAAGCCAATCTTCAATTATTGAATGTAGTGCAATGATATGGGCTTATTTTGAACTCTAGAACAATTCAAGCACTGCAGATCCCTTGCGAAATTTCTCTGAGAGGTCAGTGTTTGTGGTGGCAAAACAGATTGCAGCTGGACTGGTGAGTCACTTTTTTTTTAGACCAATTATTCCCAACAAACAACTGGAATGAAATGAGTTGATTTTAGATGTCATGCCCTAAAGCAGACGACATTCTGCATTTCTTCCCCCAAGATGCCGGGGAAAGTGTTGTTCATCTTGAATCTTGAATAACTGTTGCGACGAAAAGATTGACGTGTTTAGCTGTAATTGGATCCTCCCCCAGGATTACCTGATGTCAGAGCACAGGCTGGTGCATGGCGATGTTGCTGCCAGGAACATCTTAATTGGCCCAGGCCTCTCGGCTCGAGTATCTGGCCTGGGTGTGGCATTTGAAGGACGCAAAATGGATTCAGCAATTAGACAGAGGGCAGCAAAGGTGCCTGTGAAATGGCAGGCTCCAGAGCGGATTATGATGCTGCTCAGTATCGACAGAAGCGACGTGTAAGGGCAGAGTTATGGCTAGGAAAACAAAACACAAAGACACTTGTGCGATATATATATTTTTTATTATTCATATTTTTTCCTTCGCTCCTGTATGTGCATTACACGCTTTAAAAATCATGTTTATATGAGTCACAGTGTTCTCTTTTGTTTCGTCCCCTCGCCCACCAGGTGGTCATTTGGAATATTACTATATGAACTGATCACTTTAGGTAAAGCACTGTCATCTTATCTTAATCCAAATGTACTAATTACTACAATCAAACCATCATTAACATCAACCATTAAACTTACATTTCCTTATTCATGAAATGCTTTTTTTCCCCATATCTCAGGCTCTCCTCCATACCCTGAGCTCGAACCTTCAACAGTGCTTCCAAAGCTACAGGCGTCTTATCGAATGAAGCGACCCAAGAACTGTGGTGGACTTTTGTAAGTGTAATTCACCTAAAAGCAAGCAATAGACAGACCCCATATGAACAAATGTACATGCAGTATATATATACATATATGCATTCAGTACGGTATAGTGAAAGTCAATTCAAACTCACAAAAGCTGCATTACGATTTAAGCAGCACTTATTTAAAAGTCCCTGCAGTGAGGATGATTTACAGGTGCAGTTTGATGTTTTGGGACTTGATAATAATTCAAGACAGACACTCGTCTTTTCGTGTCCAATATATAAAACTGCTGCGAGAAGCTATCAGGCTTGTCTAAGAGCCAGCACCTCTAAAGCTCACTAATTAACTTACAATGTGTCATTTATTGATTTGGATTATGAACATAAGTGTTAAAACTTCAAAGGTGCTGGTAGCTAGATTTCATTGCCTCAGTGTTTACCTCTAACTGTAAAAGTCTTGTAAACTTGTGGGGCAGCACGGTGGCACGGTGGTTAGCACTGTTGCCTCACAGCAAGAAGGTCCTGAGTTCAATTTGCGTGGGTTCTCTCTGGGTACTCCGGCTTCCTCCCACTGTCCAAAGACATGCACTTAGTGGGGATAGGTTAACTGGAAAATCTAAATTGCCCATAGGTGTGAATGCGAGAGTGACTGTGAGTGCGAATGGTTGTTTGTCTATGTGTGTTAGCCCTGCGACAGACTGGCGACCTGTCCAGGGTGTACCCCGCCTCTCGCCCCAAGACAGCTGGGATAGGCTCCAGCGCCACCCGCGACCCTGAAAAGGATAAGCGGCTGAGAATGGATGGATGTAAAAGTCTTTGTGACAGGCTACCCGGGATTGTGATTGGTTAGCTTCATATGATAAACAGCCATGACAGTGATATGGATCTGCTTGTGCAACACATGAATTCGCAGATGAATTGTAGACGTCTCCATATGTATTTTAGGTATGACCTGATGAAGTACTGTTGGATGTGGAGCTTCAAAGAGCGACCAGCATTTTCAGCCATCATCAAGCTGTTGGAGTCCTCGCTGCACATTGCTGCTACAACACCGATTTGTATTTCTGAGGTCATTGACATATCTGAGTATAAGAGAATGGCAGGACTGATCGAATAGACCTACGCTCATCTGCCACTTTATTGGGTACACCTGTTGTTGGGTGCACAACAACAGGTGCTGGTTGATGCAAATATCTAATCAGCTAATCGCATGGTAGCAACTCACTAAACTTAGGCATGTAAGAAATGGTTAAGATGTCTCTCTGAAATTCAGACCAGAAGAAGGATCAGAAGAAACTGATTGTGATTTTGGGATTTTTTTCTTCACAGCCATCTCTGTGGTTTATAGAGAAGAGAAAATAAAATGCCTTATTGTTGACAGAGACCAGAGGACAGGTTGCTTTGAGACGAAAAGAAAACAGCAGTAACGCAAATAAACTATTAGCACAGCCAAGGTATGCTCTGAAGGCACAATACACCAAACCTTGAAGTCAATGAGCTACAGCAACAGAAGACCACACCAGGTGCCACTCCAGTCAGCGAAGAACAGGAAGCTGAGGCTACAGTTCACACAGTCTCTCCAAAATTGCACAACAAAAGATGGAAAACTGTTGCCTATTTTGATAAGTATCAGTTGTTGCTGCAACATTCAAATGGTAGGGTCAGAATTTAGTATTAGAAGAAACTTGAAAGCTTGGCTCCATCCTGCCTTGTATCAACTGGATAGCGTGCTGGTGATGTAATAGCGTAGGGTGTATTTTCTTGGGACACTTTCGGCTCCTTAGTGTCAGCTGAGCATCATTGAAATGCCACCTGAGTATTGTTGTATTGTTGAAAGTATTGTTGCTAACCGTGTCGATCCCTTTATGACTACTGTGTGCTTATCTTCTGATGGCTACAATGCTGAAAACCTCAAGTCATCTCAAAAATGTTTTTTTTTTAACTTGACAGTGAGTTCTCTGTATTCTAGTGGCCCCCTGTGGCCACTAACTCTAAATCCAGTAGAGTGCCTTTGGCATGTGATGGCTCAGAAGACTTGCATCAGGGATGTGCAGCCAGAGAATCTGCAGCAACTGTGTGATGCCATCATATCAATATTGACCAGAATCTGTGAGGAATGTTTCCAGCACCTCGCTGAATCTATGCCACAAAGAATTCTGAAGGACAAAGGGTAAATTGTCCAGTGAGTGTATGGTAAATATGCCAATAACATGTAAGTTGGAGATCAATTAGATAGAGTCAAATTACTGCCATCATCTATTAATGAGTGTGTATGGGTTTAGTTGGGATGTTGATAGCAAACCGGCAAGTTAAAAGTGACTAAAAGAGTTCTAACATTTCCAGTTTAGTAAAAATATAATGAATCAAGACAATGATTCCAAGTATTTATTTATTTTTTTTATTAATACAGCCTTGTTGTCAAATTGTACACATCTAAAAGCACAGATTTTATTAATACTTGATAACCTTTCCACTATCTTTGGGCAAAGTACAGTTTTTGTATCTATAATGCTCTTGGCATGCATACATTACTGTGACTTTACAGTTTCAAAACCAGAAACACCCACAAAGAAAAGCTGAATTCACCTCTGAATGAGCTAAGAGTATATCTGCGTTCAGTTTGGGTTTGAAAATCACACTGTCTATTTTAATTGTAACACTGGTTTATCGTAAGCCACGTAGAGAACAAACCACAGTGATTTCAAATCATAACTGAATCAGAAGACATTACATTTGTTTTTGTGTTTTTTGTTTCTTATTTTTAAACATAGGTCTTGAATTGCGATATTGTGCTCGACTTGATTATCATTTCTTCAAATAGCTCTTTAACCTCCTAGGACCTGGTGTCCACATATGTGGACATCACATTTTGGGTTGTTTAAACCAAAACACAGCCTTTTGCTCTGCAAGGACCTGATATCCTCTTATAAGGACATCATGCTGCCACTGTTCGAGCAAAATTTAAAGAGAATGTCCTCATATGTGGATCTCATTTTTCTCAGAAACAAAAATCGGGTAAAAAAAAAAAAAAAAAAAATCTGGAAATTCTTTGTTTTTACATTCATCGGGTCCCAATCAGCCCAAATAGCAAAGAGAAATGAAAAATCCATGCGGGTCTTAGGAGATTAAGGCAGAATAATATAGGGTATATAATATAGAGTATACAAAAAGCCCTAGCTTACAGAAAACTCTAGTGATTAAAAATCACTGAACCTAAACTGCGAGTGATGTCATACCCTACTTTGACAACTCTCAGTGTAAGCTCGAGAATGACGGTTTTCAAAGGGTGGGCAATAAATCATAATTTACACAAGTGCTATCATCAGGGCTGAAAACAGACACATTCAACTGTTACTCTGTGCTCACATTTCATCAGGCTTCTGAACAAATTGGTAAAAAAAAAAAAAACTATATAACTTTCCCGTTTGTTACTCACAATGCCGTGAAACACAATGAGAGCTTTAAAAAAATGTGCCTAAGTAAGACTGATCTACAAAATAGGGATTTGTCACAGATCAGATATATACTGGCCAAGATAAAGAATACAATCGCATACATTATCTCCTCCATCAGTCTCTCTGGGTTTAAAGTCTGCTGCACGATGCTTGTGATCAAACTCAGCACTGCCTGCAACATTATCTTGCTTTTAAACTGAAGCAGAACTTGCAGCAATTTTACCGACTGGTTTAGAAGTCTCTCTAAGGGTAAATTCACACTGCATGAGGCAGAAAACTGCCGGGGATTTTGTGTTTTGCCTTGATTCCTTACATGTAAGATGTTCAGAAGACACCTGCTGTGACACCAGTAATTCATCACCGTTAAGAGTCCAGTGTGGATTTACTTGCTATTTAATCCATAATGCCTCTTAAAACAGAGGCAAATGTATACAATAACCCAATTTTTTTTTAAAAATCACACATAGATTAAATAAGGGAATCTATCACATCATTTTTTTGCACAGGTTCACAACTTGGTATAAAGTTGAAAGTATCGAAGGCTAAATAAAAGTCCCTAATTTACAAAAGCTAGAATTCTGGTCAGTTTAGGTTATTAAAAACATATATTCAAACAGCAAATCAAAATTGTGAAGGACACTACAATCATATTAAATATTTATATATTCCTTAATCGCTGGATTTAAGACCTCCCTGTAATGGGTAATGAACTCGATCAAAGACAAAAAAGTAAAAAAAAAAAAAAAAATCACTTTACTCAAAATGGGTCTTAGTGCTGGATTAATTAAAATGACTCTGTTACAAAGTACAGATACCGAGAGGGCGTGAAATTCTGAATATCAATGAGATGTCATTTTTCATGGATTCAAGCGCATACCTACATAATTTTACTATTTCAATAGCCACTGTGAAATAAATATTATGAAGTCTTGTGCAATAAACCACAACAAGTTAGAAGCAAAAATATATTAGAAATGTTTTGTAATGATATTTTAGAATCGTACTGTAGAAGTGCCTGCTGCCATGAGCTCCCAATGCTGACCAAGACTGGATTAATACTGAAGAAAGGGGGTTTAATAGAAGACAGATGAAGGTTAATCCTCACCAGTAACATAAAACGCCTTACTCACCCCTCATTCTAAATCAATTGTGGGTTCTTCCAGAGGTGTCACATAAATAAAATGAATGAACAAAAAGTTAAGTGCATGTGATGCATGATTTAGCTTGAATGCTCCACGGCAGTAAGGCGCCGCAGCAATCCGTAAGCTTCGGTTCACCTGGACGGGCTGAGGTAAACCTATTTGGGAGTGTTTCTACGACTGCCAGCATCCTTTTTACACTTTACTGCTCCATAAGGATGTCGGGAACAAAATGTAGGAGACGGACCACAGCAGGTAGTACATACACGCAGGAGGGAAGGAAGAGCAGAACACCATGATGATTCCTGAAAATGAAAACGCAAAGAAAGGAATTGAATGTCTGCACAAAATGACGGTGTGTTTTTTTTCAAACACTTCTTTTTGATATTGAGATATTTGCTTTGATCTGCAGAACGGACTGATCAGCCAGCGTGCCATCTTTACGACAGCACAAAAATATTTGAATGTGCAACAGCCAGGACATTTGTTTCGAAAAGAAGCAACTTCAATGAATTTAAATCCAAATTTTGGCACAAAGCAATTTAAATTCACATTTGGACTGAGGTTAAGGGATAAGTAATATCATTTGTTTCCTTGTGATTTGACAAAACTGCATTTAACCTGTTAGTTTAGAATTCATAAACGCATACATTAAGTGGCTCAAACCTAATTAAAAATAAATAAACAGATAAGAGTACCAAAAAATCGTCAACTTTAAACATTTATTTCTTTTGGCAGTTCTGGTAAAGATTCTCAGATTCTTAAAAATGACTTTACCTCCAGCGTAGACCGCTTTCTTCCAGGCCTGGGACTCCAACACTCTGTCGTGAGGGTAAAAGTTCTGGCTGATCATGAAGAGAATCATGGCAACTGCAATGACTCGGAGCAATGCCATGTTTCCCCCTGACAGCAAAGTGGCACTGGCCAAGATGGCCGACGAGTAAATACAGGGCAGGCCACGATACATGAAAGGGATCCCTATGAGGAAAAACAAAACAAAAAATATGTCCTTACTTGCATAGTTATGACTGAACTGACTAAATAAGGCTACAATTTTATTTTTTAACTTACCACTGGAGAAGAAACAGAGGCGGACAAAGACAGAGAGGACGTAACACATGCACAGGATGTTGTCGAGCAGATCAGATGTTCTCAGGAGCAACGACGTAGCAATCCCAAAGGTCGTGAAGTCAGCAAAGTCATCTAGCTTTGCACCTGAACGTGAAAAAGGAAGTGTTTGCTGCTGACACCTGGATTAATAAGCTTTAGAAAGGCTTGTGTCACACTGCTTCTATTAGCACAGCACATAAATCGTGAAAGCCACAGTAGACGTATTATGTCTCTTCAGCACTGGCCTTTGCCAGTGTCACTGTCATGTGACAGTCGTGCGGTGAACGTGCAAAAATTTCTCAAGTGGAAATGTCAGTGTCAGCCCAACAGGCGGGCATTCTATAAACAACATTCTCCGCTGCCTTATCTCTTTATCCCTCAGGAGCACATAGCATGTTTTCAGCGGATGAGGATGAGGCGATTCAGGCCACGGCTCAGATGAACGAGGTGGAATTCCACACTCCAGGGTCAACAATTTTAGCAATTTCAGATATGCTGAGAACCCAAAGCAACAGGATAAAATAGACAATTGGACCATGATCCTGTGGAATTAGTCTGCTTAATCAGAAAGTTATTGTTCATTTGACAAAATAGGTGGGGGGCACAACAACACCCACCTGCAAAGTCATGCAAAAAAAAGGCCTGTCGAGACACAAAGCCCCCCTGAATGTGTGCAGCCAACAATGTAGTGTGATGCACCTGAAAACTATTTTGGGATCTCAGAAATGGGGAATTTGCAGACTGGGAGCAATGTCAAAGCTATTTATACTTTCCCTTTTACTACGTAAGGTATCGGGATCTGTTTTAAACAAACCACAATGATAGTTCTTAAAGTGTAAATATGTAAGGTTTTCATTCTGTAATCGTCCTGGGGGGGTATGTCAAGAACACAGAAATGACTTAAAAGAAGTGAACTTGATGCATCTCAAATAACACTACATAAATTATTCACGACTCTTCTGTTGGAAACATTCAATAGCAACGGTTCCTTTTGCTGGACCCCTTAGTGTGGCCAAATTAAAAAAAGCTCAGACAAAAAGATTGTGCAGCAAGCCCTGCCAACACCACAGTGGAAGTTTATCTTTGGTAAGTGCTATTGACCACAACACTCCACTTACCCAGTGCAGAGCATGCATTGAGTTGCCTGGCAACTGCTCCATCTGCCAAATCCAGGAGGTAGCCAATCAGAACGAGCCAACATGCAGCATGATGGTGCCTGGACAAAATCAGTCGGTGTTAAGTTGAACAATTTAATAATAGGGTTAAATGTCTTCTAGATCAAGAGATCAGCAGCTAGAAAAGTCTCTTTTATTTATATACAGAGAAGGGCCATTTTTTACTACTTTATACTAAACTTAGCCTCCTGAGTTTACGTCCTCTGTAATGGACATTTGTTTTTGATTTATATCTTTTGACTTATTTGAGCTATCCTGATAAGTCCTGATGTACAAAACAGAGGACATCCTGAGCATTTCATTGATATCTCATGCATTTGGGTGGCCTCTTTTAGCTCCAAAGAGGAAGAAAATGACAAAAAAAAAAGTGCAATGGGAAGATTCCTTTATCCTCGGTTCTCAGGAGGTTAGAGCAGCCCATAAAGAAATATTGTAATTTTCCTTGATGGACTAAGCACAGGATGTTAACTACATTGTATGAATTTGTTTGAAAACATAACAATAAAACCAAAATAATAATAATAATAACAATAATTGAAAACACTTATGTGTTTGCTAAATTATAGCTCAGCTTCTGAAATAGCACTTTCATTTTTGCTGTTGCGTTTTCTGATTTATTGCTGGGTTTTGTGAAATTTATTGCATTGTGTTTTAATGGCTAAAGTTTGGTTTTTTGAAGCACTCGTCACAACATCATTCATTTCCAGTCATTCGCATAATGATTCGTCCTTACAAACGCCGTCCATCCGGCAGCTGAACATGACTAGTAAAATCCAGTACTCCTTTATTTACTCACCCATTAAGGCTGCTGAGAATCGAAGCCATGCCCATGACCATGTTGGCAACTGACAGTGCATTAGCTGCATTTTTACGCGCAAACTCCTTGAGCTGAAGTTCTGTGGCCCGATCGCTCAGAAAGAGTTTTTTGGTGCACTGAAAGAAACCTGAGATCAAACGATAACAGCAGTTAGTATTTTCCTGTGTAAGGTCAATAATCTCTGCTGAGGTTTTAGAAAACAAAAAAGCTAAAGCTCTACTGATAGATGACCACACCAGATGGCATGTTGATGCACGTGTCTGAATTGGTATAGTTTACTAATCATATTTTGGGATTTAGACAAACTTCAGTTTGGGCAACACAAAAAAAAAAATTGTAACAATTCCGACATGTAATCTTAAAGCTTTAAGTATACCATTCATTACTGAAAAAAAAAGTATTTAAACACTTCATCGTGAGAATCACGATGTAGGATACTGTAAGATATAGTGTGTCTTTAAAAAAAAAAAAAAAGACTCCCTCATCTTATGTAAAAGAAATTGCACTTACCAAGATGCATGATTATTGGCTGGAGACCAACCTTACGATACATTCATCCATTTTCAGATCACTACAATGCATTTGTCACTGTGCATTAATTAAGTCAGACGCGTGCAGCCTACCGCATGCAACATTAAGGACTGTCTCATTATCTGCTTATTAAATTATTTATATCAATGAATCAAACATATTATACATGTTTAACTGTAGCAAAACACTGTCCAAAATTACATGCAATAACCTCTAACATCAAAGAAAAAGAAAGACGTCAATAGCTGAACAGGATGAATGTAAGTGTTAAAACGCAAATGTGAAATCTTATCATGGATCAAATACACACAAATACTGGTGTACTGGACAAGTAGAGCGGCCATACTTGTCCAATCTGGACAAGTATGGCTACTTAGGGGACAACTACGTACACCCTTGGCTACAGTGAGAGTGAGTTGGACCTACTGCGTTGACACATACCAGACAAGGGATCAATTAGCCTGTTAACTCTGATCAAAACATACTGACCTTACACAAGGACATGGCAGCAGCATTCACACAGCTAAATGCTATTAATAACACAGCAGCCCAGGCTTTAATTGGGAGTGTGTCATTAAAATTAACCTGCAATCCACCTGGTTTCCTCGTTTTTTCATTACAGTGTCAGTATTAATAGTTTATAAATAGATTCTTTCAATTTATATGACTAGAAAAGCAGTATATAAATGCTATATGAATTCCCTGTTTATACATAATGTTTCTCATTGTTGTAATTCAATGACATGGTTCTTTATCTTTTCCTGTATTATGTTTGATACAGCGAGTCAGTACTCACACATTTGAGCCATCTTTAGGGCTTTAAATATGGTCTGTTAAAATAAGGAACAAGTTTAAGAGTGTTTACAGTGTTTAACAGTGTCAGCTGCGACCATTAAACAAAGTCGTTTCTGGACAAAGGGGATGACGAGCTGGTCAGAAAATGTTGGTTTTTATTTTGACATCATTTGACAAACGAGTTTAAACGAGCGTTTCCTTTGTACTCAGGATGCCTTTATTAGATGTAAAAATTTAAAGCTCTGACCCAGACAACATTCAAATAAAATACAAGCAAAAATATTAGAAAGAAGGATGTTTCAAATACTCTTTCAAAGCAATGTATTATATTATCTGTTAATATTGATAATATAATCCCCTGCAGTTCAACAATTGGAAATAAACTGCATTTTATAAAAAGCAAGCTTGCAGTATTAAAACTACGTTCACAATTTCAGACGGCAAGATGGAATGACTGCTGACACGGCCCAAAAAGTCCCCCCCCCCCCCAAAAAAAACAAAAACTGGCCCCACAAATAAGAAAGAATTCTCTTTTCTATCTTCCTCCTCTTTTGTGAGCTTTTTATTTTCATCAAGTCACAGTGCTGTCCAAGACAATGTGCACAGATAATGACCTGCAAAGCTGCAATATTTTTAACCCTTCATGTGTTTTTCACCCTGAACTTCCTGTGATTCCAAAGCCAGGCGAATTCAAGAGACTCTTCATCTGAAAGAAAACAGCGTATGAGACACAGCAGAAAGCCAACAATAACTTGCACTTTAACTTGACAGCATGCTTTTTACTTTTCATTCTGGACTTTAGCACAGATTGCAATCTGGCATTTAAATTACAATCTAAATCCTTTTTATAGGAAATCAAAGCACATCAGTTAATGCAAGCTTCCCATATAATCCAGTTGGTTAACTTTTGTCGCCCTAAGCACCATTAGAAAGCCACACATGCAGCTTAAAGTAGCTAAAAGATCTTACAGGCAAGTTTGAATCTAACCACCCAATTCACTCTCTTGGTCACTAGTAAAAAAAAGAGGATAAAGCCAGAGCCAAAGATGCAATGTCAATTTCAAACAGGTCTCTATTTCTGGGTTGCCCCTAATGAGTGCAAAGCATGATGGGAAGACCTTTGTTATGTAATACCCCACGTTTCCTGGTAACAACTAAAAAGACCAAATGGAAAACAGGGAAAACTCAGAGCTCACAGTTCACAAGGAGGGATAATTTTAAGTGAATGCACTGGACAGTTTAAACTATATACTTTTTAGATTGAATGTGTTCAGAAATATTGACATACCGTTAAAAAAAAAAAAAAAATATGGTAATGAATTTACAATTAATGCATCAATGATGCCCAGCTGTTAAAGTAGGTTATCTGCATATACTGAATATGGTGTGGTTCCGAAGTGGGCATTATAATCAGTATATGTATAGATTATAGTCACTGAAGTAATTTCTCTCATAAAAAGTGTTGGTCTCGCTGTGAATGTTTATAAAACTTGCAACTTCAACAACTGCAGCATATGCATGAATTCTTTTCCATTACACTGAATTTTGTCCAAACATCATCATATTTGTTTTCCCTTCCAATTTGATCCCAGTACACCTCAACTTCAATCCCTGACACCCATGCCCATGTAAGTGTACAGTAATCCAGATTAAGAGAAGAGTGTGAGGAAGGGAACCTACCAGAGGAGGACGTCAGGAGGATCATGATCGTGTCTGGCTCAAAGTGCAACAACTGAAAAACAAATTAAATTAAGAGTATTTTTTATTTTTCCGGATATATACAAACCTTATTTATCATCGTAGATACACTAGGACTATTTGAGAATTGAAATTAGAAACGATCTTCATAAACGTCCCAAATGTCTTAAACAAGACACCCATACAATGTCTGACACGCATTTATCATGCAATAGTGTTGTGTAATAACGGATGCCCTTTGGTAAATCCTTCTGTCTGTTCCATTACTTTACAAAGTCTAACTAACAGATCTTTTCAGGATTTAAAACCCGGACTTTCACGTTACAACTGAA
>VURO01000469.1:0-27554 GCA_015108175.1 Pelvicachromis taeniatus | reverse complement strand
ACACCCCGGGGCCCCCCCCCCCCCCACCCCCAATCTCTCTCTCACCGCAGGCTGGGTCCCTGTCTGCACTCTGCAGGATGGAAGGAATATTCCCACTGGGCAGGAGGCATGGATTAGCTTTAAATCAACTTTAATATGGCAATAGAGATGGAGCCATAGCATCTCCACTGGTGTATGAACTAGTTTTATGTGTTTAAGTACTGGCTAATTATAGTTTACTCACTTTACTTCCCTCCACCTCCAGCTCTCGCTTATCTGTTCATGAAAATGATCACTTTTGTATATTTACCTTGCGTTGTTTTCTTTCTCCTCTTTGCCTCCCACTCTCATTCCCATCCCTCCCACCTCTACCATCCACACCAAGCCTGCAAGCGCAAAGAACAGGAGCAACACAAGGACCGCAACACGGCGCCCAAGAAACAACGTCTAGTCTTCACTGACCTGCAGCGCCGCACACTCATCGCCATCTTCAAGGAGAACAAGCGTCCATCTAAGGAAATGCAGATCACCATCTCCCAGCAGCTCGGCTTGGAGCTCAGCACCGTCAGCAACTTCTTCATGAATGCTCGCCGCCGCTGTGTGGACCGCTGGCATGATGACCATGGCACCAGCCCTGGGCAGCCAGGCACCTCTGCCACTACCTTCTCCAAGGCCTGAGAGAAGCAGGAGAGGGCCTTCGGAGGGCTGAGGAACCAGGCCGGAACAACAGGCAACGCTGGATATTCCCTGCGAAGCCTGTCTGTAACAGCCCTGCCTGGCCCGGAGCGCCTGAAGGTGTCCTCTACATGATATAAAAATCCTTTGTGCCATGCAATCATCTTTTATGTCAGTTAAAATTTCAAGCTCTCACCTGAAACAAGCATAATCTAAAAAGGTGAAGTGTGAAGTCAGGTCCACTCTGCATTTCTCACACACAAGGACAATCATTGATTTTGTCTTTTTTTTTCTTCTTTTTTGAGAGAAAACAATTTTTATGGCATCTGACAAAGCAAAGCGACACCAAAGATTTGACGTTTCTGTTGGGCGGTATCTACATGATGCCGGCCTCCTCCTTCACCACCCAAGTAGCCACTGATTCTGCTTTATCCTCTCAACTCACCTCCTTTGTGTCTGCCTCCTCGCTGTTTCCCACACATACACACACACACACACACCGGCACACGGAAGCAACAAGGGCAAAAGAACGGCAATAAATCTGAAAACAGAACAGCACATAGCCTTATTATCAGAGCCCCATCCTGCACACACACACACAAGGCCGTCATGAAGAAAACAACGCAGCCTATGAAAAAAACAACAAGGCTTTCCAGTTTTCCGCCTCTACCTCCCCCCTCCTCCTCCTCCTCCTCCCGCAGTCTCCTTCATTCCTCGGCCAAAGGTATTCCCTGATGGCCAGCCATTTCAGAGAGCAGCTCGGCCTGATCATACGGCAAACTAATGAATTGAAAAATGAATCGATGCAGACAGAGAGGGAGCGAAGCCTTGACCCCCTCCTGAAGGTGAAACTCAAGACACTCGGCAGTAGATACTCAGGTCTTCCAGGCCCAAGTCTCGTATATTTTTTGCACAGATGTTGGGAGGCCTGCAGGGAGACGTGTCGTTGTTACTCTTAGCCTGAGCCCAGAGTCTGTGTTTCTCTGACCAACAGGAGAGGTGGGTGAGATGTCTGGACATGCTCTTTGTTCTGCTGGGAGCTTTTCCTCTAATCAATAACTGAGAACCGAACGATGACAACAACACGCTCGGGCATCCAGCCAACTACATTACAGCTGCATATGAAAAGCAGAATGTAAGAGGAGCACACAAGACCCAGTGGAGATGGGGACACAAAGGCCTCACTACAGCAACAGCAGCAGCAGCAGCAGCAAGCACACCTCGCCAGCCTTGCCTGCGCTGGCAGAGCAACAGTGCCCCCTGCTGTTGAAATCAGAGACCTGCATCCAGCAGAGCAAGGGGGGGTCAGAGTGGAGGAGAGGGAGGGAAGAGCCACTAGATGCCGAGGAGAAGTCATGGCACAACACATTCAGGCCTCGCAGCTCTTTGAAGGCAGATCAATAGCTAACCATTATCCTATTGTTGTTCCTCATCCAACCAGCACTGGTGAAGCCGGAGGAGGGGGATGGTTAGCCTGAATGCTGAAAATGCAGGGATTTTGCAAAGGCAGGGATTTATTTGGGCAATCCAAACAGAATACAAGAAAATTACACAAAGAGAGGAGGGGGAAAGTACAACAGAGTAAAATGTAACAGAAAGGCATCCTAAGTCAGACACATCAGTGGTGCAGTGGAGGTTTCATTTAGATTATTTTTCAGAGGCTTCATGGAGGCTTTATGAAATCATTGATTTTCCATTCATTCATTTCATCTGCTTGCAAAAAAAAAAGAAAGAAAAAAAGCTCATCAGATGTGATTTCAGTCGAACCTGGTTATTCCCACACAAGGGTTATCAGTAGCTAGCCCAAAGCTAAACACCACACTCAGCTGTTAAAATGCTACAACAATTAGTGCCAATGCTTACTGCCTTAATGCGAGTCAGAGAAAACGGTGCTATGGTTAACACACAGTTACAGTGCGCCCTGCAGATGATGGGCGGTGTGTGCCATAGCGCCCAACAATCAGCTTTTAACTGAATGAAATTATACTTTTTTAGTAAAAGAAAAGAAAAAAACAAGGATCTGATTTTAAAGGCAAACAATAACCAAACCTCAAACGACAAAGACACCAAACATACAGTACAACACAAAATGTCTCCAACGCATAACTGGACACATTTTGAAGCAGAAGAAAATCTCTCATTCTATCTTTGGTTCTCTACCTCCTCTGTCCTTCTAACCCTATTTCCCCCTCCAACCCCTCGCCCCCTTCCTCTCTATATTGATGCGGGTATTTAATTAGTACCATAGACACAAAGTTTCTATTTCTTGTTACTATTGTGCTCTGTTGTGCATAAGTAAGGCACCTTGTTGATAAATCAAAAACAAAAAAAGGAAGGACTTTTTAAAAGAAAAAAAAAGAAGGATGCAAGGACTGAGGCCAACGAAGGACGTGTTTTGTTTTGTTTTCTTTTTGCATTCTGTGTGAATATAGACCTGCAGGACATTTACGGCAAGAAAGAGAAAAGACAAGAGAAACAGGGAGCTGCTGAAGAGAAGAATAAATGACAGACACTTTCTCTCTTTTAGCATTTTGTGTCGGAACTGTGGTACTCTCAGCCCCCCCGCCCCTTTAAAGCTGAGCCCTGTGGATGGGGTAAAATGAAGGGGGACAAAACGTGACCTCCAAATGTCCTGGCTGACTCACTATGTTTTATTAGAGGGTGGGGTGGCGGCGCGGGGCGTTTACGCTTGGGACTCAGTAGTTATCTGTGTGGTCTTAAGATGCAACTGTAGCATTTCCAACAATGTAGTCAGATTAGCAGTGCAGATTAGATATGAGGTGGTCATTGTAAAGGAGCTGATCAGGAGGTACTGACTAACTTCACGTTGCTGTAAGCAGTGAGTTAACGTCGCCAAAGGAAGATGAGCTTAAATTGACTTGTGGTATACAGTTCAGTGAGCATAGATAAATAGCTAGATTCAGCTTTAGGAATGAAGCTGACAAAATGACATTTGTAGTAGTGAGAACCAATGTGGCTACCTCACTAAGCTGAGTGGTTTGTGAAACCGCCACTAATACCAAAGATACTGCAGCCTACCAGTCACAAACTGCCTAGGGGGACACAAACCAAAAAAATGAGAGCCCCCCCTTTTTGCCCCAAACTGTTACATACACACACACACACACACACACGTTCATACTAACAGTGCAGTCAGACTGCATTGTGCCACATAGGAGGAGGTGGCTGCCTTGCAGACAGAGTTGAGTGCCTTTTCCCTTCAACCACGGGTGGGACTGCACTGGACACATACCCACACACACACACACACACACACACACACACACACGGATGCATGCATATAGCAGCATACCCATTTAAAGCGTGTGCTCACACAGACAATGCACCCATAATTGGATGGACAGAAAGGGGGGGCCAAGGAGAGGGACACAGAGTGGGGGCTGTGTCAGCATTTTCTCCCATATTGACTTTCCATCTTGATACACTAGAATACAAGCACTTTATCATGTAGAAAGTCTATAAAACATTTTCTATACGCTATTTATTTGAAACAAAATTATATGTTACTCCTTAATCTGTCGGAGTCTTCGTTGCTGTATCGTCGATCTTCTGCTAGCTCTCAGCCTTCTTGTTTCTCTTTTGCTTTCCGCCCGGCCTGCTTATGCTCTCGGCCGCTTTACCTTTCTCACATCAGAGATATTTTTGTGTAACAGAGAAAGAGAAGGGTAAAGAGGCGGTGGCTGTAAGCACCCAGAGGGCTGTAGTTATAAAATCTGAAATGCCAGACGGCTTTCTTTCTCCCCACTGCGTGCAAGCACAGAGGCTGCACTGGAAAAGTGTGGAAGACTCGCTGACAGTTTAGAGACACAAACTCTCTCCGCCCTCCCTCCACCTTGTCTGTCCAGTCAACTTTTTTCCCCCTGGCTAGTGCTAGGACTCGGTAGGCGTGTGTTGACAATTAATTCTGAAATACCTCAAAAACCTTTCATGTAAACTTTATGTAATTTAAACTGAAAATAATACTGCTAATGATAACAATGATTATGAAAGTATGATACTATGATAGTTAGTTTTGGAACTTGTGACTTGAAGCTTTATACTGTTAAATTCCTTTTATTTGTTTGCTTATTTTTCTCGTACGTTCTCTCGTTTGTTTTTGCTACGGCATGTACTTACTGTTTTCATAAAGGAAAAGACATTGTGAATGTTTCTGTGGAGGGTCACGCGAGAAAAGAAGAGACAGAAGAGAAGGCGAGAATAGAGGGAGACGAGCGAGAGCTGCTCGCTTCAGATGTTTAGTTCAAAGCTCTCTCACAGACGGCTACATTCAAAGAAACAACAAAAAAAGAAAGAAAGAAAGAAAGAAATGACAAAAATGTGATTTGGGCTGAATTATAAACCAAAAATTTGATGTTAAACCAAAGGAGGAATAACCTTATATTCATTGTTAGCTTTCTTCTGCCTTTCAGTTGTCTTTTCTCTGAAAAAACAAAAAGAAAAAAAAAAGTTTCACAGTTACTTCTGAAGGTTCCTGGGTGTGTTCAAGTGCTCCTGATGTTCTTAGAATATTAAAGACCAGCACCTCCTATTGAAAAGAAGGTGCGCTTTTTTTTTTCTTTTGTGCATGGATATTGTATAACTGTATAGAAACCAACAGGAATGACCTGTGATTTTGTGGGGAGAGGAGGAGGATGGAAAGACTTGGGTGTGGGGGGAGAAGGGTGGGGGTAATAGTTTGGTTATCAAAAATAAACAAAACAGGGTGGGAGGATTTGGGTTTTTGGCGTTGGAGGGGTCTTTGTTTTAGAATTTCTGTCACTGTTGGATTCACTGGTTGTGTGCATGTGTTGTTGCAACCCTTCCCCTTTCCCCAATGTTTCTTTGATGTATATAAATCCAGACAGTAGGGGGCAGTGTGTGCTGGGGGAGGTCAAACTCCTCTCCTCCCAATCAATCGCATTCAATCTTCATTCCTCAGCTTGTGGTCCTCACTCGGGTCCTGAAAAGTGTGTCTTGCTTTTCCAAAGACGGGCTGTTTACTTGGAGTTAATCACAGGGACACACTCAGACCTGAGCGGCCTTCCAATACCTGTTTGTCTGTCTACATGCTTTCCTTCGGCCTGTGTACAATGTATATGTGTTCATTTGTACCTATGTGGAAGACTATTTCTATTTTCTGTTCCTTTGCTATGGGTTGCAATATTTGTCATGCAAAAATCTGAAACCATTTCTTACTGACCGACCGACCAACCGCAGTACCACGTGGCAACCGATCATCCCGCCCGAAGTGTCGTCCGCATTTACTGTCAAACAGCATATTCGTGTCATTTCTCTGTGGGATTGAATAGGTTGCCGGTGGGACTGATGTAGACACCCCCAGTCACACTGTGCTCTCCCTCTTCTGTTACCTGTTAATCAATCAGAACCAAGTGTCTTTGTGATGGTAGAAGACAATCAGTTTCAAAACAAGAAAAAAGGTAGAGAGAGGGCAGGCCAGAGGAAGGGAAGGATGGAAGAACAAAATCACACGGAAAAGAGGCTCTCTGAATCGTGACATGCTGTAGTGCCCGACTGCCAAATGACTGCCCCACCACCCCCACTCACTCGCTCATCCTTCGTCCCATCTCGACCAGATCTCACCGCTCGAACCCCTCGAACCGACGGTCGCACGACCAGTTCCCTGCCACCACTGTAGTCCGACGCAGCAGTGCAAAAAACGAGCTGTGGTGCAAAGACCATGTTTCCCATCACCCACCACAATGTCCTGCTAATGTAATGACGATGTAACCAGCCGCGAGGAATAAAAAATGGCTCCGGTTGGTGGCTTTTGCACAGAAAACTATGCAAACACCTGACCCCCCCAATCCTAATTGTTGCTGCTGGGTCAGAGTGTAACCCTCAACCCCCCCTCCCTCTCATCTACGACATTTAAACGCTCCCACTCATTTTGACCTCCTCAGCCATTTACTCAGCCAATTAACCCATCCCATGAGCCCAGTGTGGGCGGAGTAACCCCAGTCACTCAGGTTATGGTGAGAGTGGCTGGGGACACAAGAGCACTACAGCATCCCATGTTTCACCACACTGAGATCACTTAACTTTACACGAACGCCCCAAACTGCCACTGACATCAAAATGGAGTCCATGCTGATGTTTGCAAGCCAATCCTCCACACTCATGGCTCCATCATTCTACAATGTTTGACTGTCTTTGTCCCCAGCGCCAAGGAAGGGCCACAATCAATGCAAAGACACTTACATTGTACCTACTAAAGTTTACAAAGTCGTCTGGAGATGGTGGCTTATATTGCACTCGGACAGACAGACACACAAACAGACACAGGCACATGCTGGAGAGGGTGAGTCTGCCTTTTGAGAGTGTTTGCTGAAACCAAAGATGAAATCAGAGGTATGACAATCTGGCTGCCAAACCTAGAAGACAATGTTCAGCTCTACGGGTCCTGCGATTTCCCGTGGACATTCCACGTATTGCACTTAAACACAGACGCACATGTACGTGCACATACCCTGGCGTAAACTCATCTCACACACATAAACGAGGGAAAAACCCACTCACGTCTATTCAGAAAGCCTTTTTTCCCCTCCTCCCACTGCAGAAGCCGGAGAGCCTGTGGAGGACTTTTAGTTTCATTCTAGTTGAGACTTTTGAGAAGGAGAATAATCTGAGTAATAACTGTTACAGAAAAATAAAAACTTAAAAGGATAATATGGGTAAATTGCGTGTTTTGAAATAAATTAACAAATAAAACAATTGTAAAACAAGGCAACGCTGTCAGTTTATTGTGTTTGGTTCGATCCTCAAAGGAGATCCGCTGTGTGCTCAGCAGATGCAGATTTGATTTTTACTCATATAAAAAGATTAGACCTATTCAAACAGAGGTAACAGAGGTGCCTATGCGAAGATAATAAACAAGATTTATGGTGCATAATATATTTTGTATATTATGTCATTAACTTTATTTCAAAATAGTATCTGTACAATAGTGCAACAGCTTAGAACTGCCTACGGAACCATACGTAAAACACTGATAGACACAAAAGTGTGCCGCAGGAGAAGATGATACGTGTTATCTGTTATGAAAACTTTTTATGCAGCAGTCATTACGTATGTTTCACTCAGTCAGTCGTGTTTGGGCTTTGAGGCGGCGGGGTTATCACTTGCAGTCACTTTCTCGTGTTTGTCGCTGAGGTGATGTGGCGTCCGGACCCAGCTCCCTGAGAGACAGCATAAGAGGAACGGCGGAGAGGCGTCCCTCTTCTGAAACGAGACCTCAGTTCCACTGACTGATGGGATACACTGTGGACCTGCGTCACAGACGGGGATAATTGTGTCAGCGACTGTTTACTTTTTTGTTTTGCTTTTTCTTTTTAACCCCAGAGTAACAAGAAACAGCGCCAAAACTCGGTAAACTGACCCGGAGAAAATGGGTGGGCATGTCAGCAGCAGCTACAACTGCAAGGATGATCTCCTTTCCATCTCTAAAGTCTTCCTGTCAAAGCTCCTTTTCTCTGGTCTTCTTTTCCCTCCTCTGTCTCTAACTCTCTCTCACCTCTGCTTTGGGACTGGTTCTAACTTGGGCACCATCACGGCACCTATAGGTAAGATGTATCTGTGTCTCTGCGTTTTCAGTGACCGGGTGGCCCGTCCAGCTCCTGTCCTCTTCCTCAGGCGACACACTTTGGGTGCATCGGCTAATCAGCATGCTGTACCCACACCCCCTTTGCAAAACCACTTTTCAACAGACTGTCTGTCAACCTCTGTGGTCTGAAGATCCCGTCGTGCTCCATACAGCCTTTGTTGAATCCCATCTATGATGATTTTGTGATCATTGCTGCAACTTCTGCATTATTCAATAATTCTTTGAACTTCGTTCTCTGGTCTAGTGCACTGTGTTTGGGTCTGCCGGTTCTTTGAAAATAAGCTATGCAGCACATGACCAGAAAATAATCCCTCATAATAATAGAGAAAAAAATACCTGAAGATTGGTGGAGTTTTTTGAGCTGCTTTAGACTGTTTGATGTTGCATGTGCTGTGATTATTGACTGTGTGTCAAGAGCTGCAGTTTATGAGTTTACAGTTTTTCTCAGTTGTTATGGCCATTTTTACACTGTCTCTTTTTTGACAGAGAGATGACATATACTAAGCAAACTGTGAAATATGGAGCATGACATTCAGTGACTCGACTACTGAATGGACATACAAGTTACATTTTTAACTTTTCCCTTTGAGAAGTATTTATTTTTAAACAGATACACCAGTGGATCCTTCTTTCATACTCTCCCATACACAAAAAGATCACCTTGTGTTTGTTGTGGATGTTGAGGATGACATTGAGGGCGTGAGCAGTCACTGAGGGCAAAACAGCTGTCCAGGCAACCAGCACAGCTGTGAGCCACACAACTGGATCAGTGAAGGCATAATCAGACGCACCTGATAACAGGACAAACAGAGCGATTAAACCTTTAGACAGAAATGGATAGAGGGCCACAATTTTCCAAAGACAAATTGAAATCAGCTTCTTGTTGTTACGTGTTTTCTTTTTTGATTTTTAGCCCAAGGATGGGATGTTGAAACGGTCACTTTCTCTAAGCAAAATCACACACGAGTGACAAAGAAATAATAATAGGTCTGTGCTGAATACCAAGAAAGATATAATCCGTGGGTGATTTGTCAAAAAGGAATTTGTTGTGGGTAACCCTGGTACAGATGAAGAACAGCCCCATGGAGACAATCACAGATGCTATGTTGAACTTGGTCCAGTGTCTGGTCAGCAGAATAACCTGAAACGTGGAAACACATTGAAGGATGAAAGTCCAACTGGGTATTCAGTACAGTGTTTATGTCAGAGAGAAGACAGAATAGTTAACATTTATACATATAGCAAGTCTATGTGAAATAACGGACCAGCAGATAGTTCAATTACTGTTAATAAAAAATGAAATTATAATGAAGTTTTCTAAGGTTAGATCATTCTTATTTCTGTCAGGCAGCTTTTATTGTGCTGTGTAAAACTTGAATACAGGAAACAAAAAACAAAGCATAATAACTAGAGCTGACAAACTAAGGACTCAGGAAACTGGAAAACAAGAAACGAAAGAAAAAACTAGGAACACGAAGGAAATGCAGTACTGAGGAGGTACGACACAACAGCTAACAGAGAGAAAAACAGGGCTTAAAAACACAAGCAGGACAACGACAGGAAGGGGAACAGGTGGAAACACAGCTGGGACAAATCAGGCCTAACGAGACACAGGAAGCAAAACAGACTACGCTGACAAAGGACAAGGACTATCAAGTGAAACAGGAAATACACAGGCTGAACTCAAGACACGTAACACAGTGACCGGAAAGACATAGTGCGCAAAGCGACAAGGCTGAAATGAAACGAGGGACACAGGAAAAGCATAACACAGAGACGGGGACTTGACACCGAGACACACACGACTGACTGGGGAGACAGAAGAAACACGCAGACAAGAGTGACTAGATGTGGAACAAGGGGAAGGCAAAGTAACAGAAACCTAAATCTATAAGAGCACGAGCTATTATAACACGAGCAGAAAACAATAAAGAGAACCGAAAGCATGAATCAAAAATAATCAGATAATATATATTTTTAAAAGATGGTTAAACTATAAAATGATCACTTTTAAATGATTAAATATATATTCCAACAGTGGCTATAGATTGATAAATTAATTAATAAACATTTTGTAAACATTTTCAAGTTTTCATAACATAACTATCACAAAAATCTTAATTAACTATCTACAAAAAGGTTTAATCATGGTTATTATAAAGAGTTACAATGATTAAGTTAAGTCACAATGATTTTTACAAAAATCTGTAAACATGTTACACTCTCTGTTTCACTGTGACAACTGGATCTATGAAGAAAGAATAGAAAAGCCTTTTATTGTCATTGCCCATGTACACACAAAACCGAAAGGCATCCTGACCTCAATGGTGGCAGTGAACGTCACTGCCATGGAAACCGTGATAGCCATGGTCTGGAAGTCTAAGGCCGTGTTGTAGAAAACGCCGAGTGGGAGGAAGACGAAAACGAGCGATGCATAGACAGCATGCAGGAGGGACAAGGACAACTTGAGAGGGCTTAAGAGCTCATGTCTCTGTCCGCACTTGTACAACTCGGGAAATTTTAAACTTTTTTCTGCGCCAACATCCTAAAAAAGAAAGAGGCCATTTTTATTGTTTAGACATTCACACTTATCTTATTTTAGTTTAACATAAACTCTCCAACTCACCTGTTCAAAAAAGGCCAGGCAAAGAATTGGGTATGCACTGTAGAAGACCGTGTACAAAGCGATGAACCATGTTTCATACAGAGACTGTGAGAGAAACAAAGTTTTGAACCTCACTTTATGATGTGAATATAAGGCTTTTATTATCATAATTTCATGTCTGTTTTTGTCTAACCTGAGCACTGAAGCCATTGAGGAAACCAAACCATAGATGCACAAGAGCAAAACTGCAGGTCTTAAACAGGAAATAGCGCAAGAAGAGGGAAATGCGGTGATAGGACCAGCGGCCATGGACAAGAAGCAGCCGCTGCAGAAACCTGAACTGGGCCAATGCAAAGTCTGCATTCTGCACCGCCTGACCTCCCTCCACTCCTGCCAGACCCACACCAACATGAGCCGCTGGTGTTAAGGAGACAGGAATGAGGCAAATGTTAATACATGAACACAAATGATCAGAACACACTGATTTATTTTTTACATCGTAGAACTACAAATAAACTCTTACTCTTGATCATATTGACGTCATTGGCGCCATCACCAATGCTCATGGTTACTGAGCTGGTATGTTTCCTCACCAGCGTGACGATTTCGGCCTTCTGTGCAGGTGTTACCCGGCAGCACAGCACAGACCGACAATGCTCTGCCAGGCTCATGAATGTGGCCCCCCATTCTGGCCTCTGGTCAAACTCCGTCTGGGGTAAAACACAATCAAGCCTTTGGCTTCAAAGTGCCCTTAATTAATCCAGTTCCAATGTTTGCCTCTGGGTTTGAAATGAGCTGTGATATCCTGTAATATAGCACATTTCTTTTCCGGTTTACTTAGCGCTGAGTCCAGCGATAGAGAGAGAGCCAGTTGCCATAAAAGTGCAGGAAAAGAGACCCAAATGCATACATGCGAGGGAGACTTAAATAACAAAGTAATGTATTATGGCTAATGCAAAGTCCAAGATACAAAATCCAAAAGGCAACAGACTCAAAGAGGAGGTTAACAGATGCTAAGACAAAGAGTGAGGGGAAGAACTGGACTATTTATGTACAAGACTGTAATCAGGGAAGTGGAAAGAGAAGGGTAATGAGACAAAACTGAACTTCAACAAAACCCAGATCCAAGGACAAGCTGACCTCAAACATAAAGCAATGAGAGAGAAGGACATGTAACCTGCTTAGCTGAATCATTACAAGCATGCACATGTCCAATGTTTTCTTTTTTATACAATTGATCCTCAGAGATGACATTTTTGTTTTCTTCCCCTGTATGACTTTTTTTGTTGTGTTTTATGTGTTACAAAAAAAATGTATGCTAATTATTTATGTAAGACTAATAATTTCTTGTTTGATCATTCCATTGACAGCAAGAAATTAGTCCTAAAAGAAGAAGAAGAAGAAGAAGCAACAGAAGAATCTACTGCTCGACACCTTTTTAATATGACCTCTGCATGTCTCTGCAGAATACAAATTCTCATGAAAATTATAAGATAGAATATTTCTATTTTTAAAACTTCACATTGTCTATGTATAGCACAGGTCGGTGTTTACCAGCTCAGGTCCGGTGAGGACCACAGAAGTCTTTGCTACAGCCATCTCCTTGTCTACAGCCCACAGCTCTGTCTGTCTGGCCTTGAAGAAACTGACCTGTGGATCTGGGGACTGGAGTATCTGTCTGCAGGGGCAAACAAACAAAGATCAATGGGATGGTGTGAGTGTGTGCATGTGTGTATGTGTATGTGTGTTTCTAACATTGCTAACCTCAGCTCCTCCCATTCTACTATTCTGCTATCAGGATCTAGTAGTTTGCAAGAATATCCAATATTCACTGCAGTCTCTACAAACACAAGGAAAGAAGTCGCAGACAGAGTTAGGATAACACATAAACCACTGTGAAACTTGATTTTCATGACATGTTACAACTTATGCCATGCTCCTCTGGTATCACAGCCTATCATAATACCTTTTTTGTCTCCAGTCAGTACCCATACTTTAATCCCAGCTTCTTGAAGTAGAGCAATGGTCTCAGGCACTCCATCCTGAAGCCGATCCTCGATTGCTGTCACCCCCAGCAGCTACAGCAAGACTTAATTTCAGCATTTATTCAGGATATTCAAATGTTTACATATTACATATCACAAAGTTCTATGACTGTGCCCATAAAAGTATGAAATCATCCCTTTACTTTAGGCTAACCTTGATTTCAAGTTTGTGTCCAACACAGCTGCATTCTGGAGAGGAATTCCTAGCTGTGCGTTTGTGTGCCCTAGATCTCCTGCAGTGTGTTGGAACAGACACCCTCCAACTTGATTGTCATTTTGGAGAAGCAACCAGAGTCAATGTGCTGTGTGCTTGTGGCATGCATCGAAGTTCATGTGTTTTTCACAAAATAGTGATGCAGCAGGGAGCAGACTGAGAATCAATGATGCCTTTCAAACACCCCCAGTGTTTGTTATCTTAATTAACTTTCTGCAAATATCTCTCAAAGGTATGTTTAAGAATGCAGTTTACAGAACCGTTTCAGATGCATAAACTGCAAAAACACTGCACTGTTTTGCCTCAAATCCTTATACAGCTAAGGAAAAGACCCTGCTCAGCTTAGGGGTTACTTTTGCCCTCTTTATTGATGTAGCAAATTTTCTGTTTTTAGCCTGTTGTGATAATACTGAGTGGACTGCGGTCAATTAACAGTTTCTTTGGAATCCTAGTGCAGTTTTGTCAGAGGTTTAATCACTTACAAACATGCTTCAAGGGAGTTACTGTATCTATTTGCTGTGACTAAACCAAAGAATGGGCACAGTTTAACATCTTACAGTTAAAAATTAATAGAAAATAAACAAAGACAGATCTAAAAAAAAAAAAAATGCTTTTGCATGTTCCTCTAAAATATTTAAAATACTAGGAAATGTAAAAAGGAAAAAGATTACAATTTTGGACGTCACAGTGGAACAGAGTCAAATATAATGTGAAAAACAGTGAAGTTTAACATCATAACAAGAAAAAAAAGCTGATTTTAGCAAAGATGCTGGAAAACAAGATTTTTCCTTTTTTACAGGTCTCAGCTCCACAAATACAAAAATTAATCTCGGGGAAAATAAAGGGCTGGAATCTTTAAGCATTAACATTATTAGAGCTCTGTAAATGAAATACTGATAATATATAAAACCACCCTGAGGACGAGCCCACCTGCAGGTCCATTTCCATCTCATCATATAATTTTTCCAGCAGCGCGTCGCGGTCGCAGGTCACCAGGGTGGCTGACTGAGCCAGAGTTTTATTCCACTGCTCCCATGATGTCTCAGGAACAGATCGAACCGCAACGCACAGCGTCCGCAGACAGGCCTCGGCAAACAGCTGACAGAAGATAAGGCTGACGTTATTTACTGAGTAATCTTTCAGGCAGAGTTGGAAGAAAAAAACAAGCAATAATCAGCCTCAGCTATCTCATTCGCTAGTAGCGACTGGCTGGATCCTTTCTTGATAACCTACTCATCACTGATTAAGAGCCTTCAGTATAGTGTGTAGATGGCTTGATGATGTCACAGATGATAACTGTAGTAGAAGGTAAGTTTTAGTTCATGTTGACTTGCAGTCATAAAGATTTGAGAGTAAATCCACAGTATGTGCTAACTGTTAACAGGACAGAAAAAACATTAACTTAGCTTAGAATAATGATTAAAAACAGGCGGAATAGCAGGATGGAAATACTTTACCTCTAGAGCTCTTTCAGTCCTTTCCTGATGTGGAGAGTTCTTCTGCAGTCTCTCCAGGATAACTATATCTGCCCCTTTACAGTACAGTTTTATTCCACCTTCTGGTTCCCGCACTAAAGACAAAAAACACTGACTTAAAATCAAATCTGTGTGAGCCAAATGAAAAAAGCTAATAAGTCAGACCTACTCTTACCCAGTACAGACATGCGTCTCCTCTGGCTGGTGAAGTCCAGCAGTGCCAGGAGGTGATACTTGCGAGTGACGCCCAGCTCTGATACAACAATAAAATCTCTCGCCCTAGAAAGAAAGACCCAGCCCAGCTCTCTGGCGGCACCAACAAGTGCTTCCTCGTCTGGGGATGCAGCCTGGTAAACTGGAGTCTCTGTGGGAACGCAGTTAGTGCACAAATGAAGAAAACATGTTGTCTTCCAGGAATGGACCACATATATTCTGTCATGCAGATTCAAGTTTTCTTATATAATAAAAGAGAAAAAAAACTGTCTTTATCTTTGCTAACTTTAGAGATGTCTTTTTGTTTTTTTGTTTTTATTGCATTTTAGCATTTAACTGACGTAATACGGCAACTGCAAAATTCACAGCTTGACTAAAAAAACAGGTTTTTGCACCATTTCAGTGGAAAAAAACAAGCGATCTACTTTGGGATGAATCATGAACATTACGGACCCACCACACATGCAATGCCTTACTTTTCTTCCACTCTGCCATGACAGTATGGCATAAAGCCAGCGCTGTAAGGAACTGTCTGCTGAGTGGACATTGGTTCCCTCTAAGTCTGTCCACGAGAGCTGGAGCTGACATAAACAGGTCACCGCAGGAGAAAGGATTCCAGCTTAAATCCATGAGCTGCACCAAGACAGGGAAACAGAGACTATAAGTTGATATCAGTTCAAGCATATAACTTGAAGGATGTTAAAGGAATACCTTAGCATTAGGTTAAATACATACACACACACACAAAAAAAAAAATCACAGCTCAAAGATGCAGGAGTGTAATTACATGTTTACCTCTACATCCTCCGCCCTGACAGAGGCATCACCTGTAAATGTATGAAAGAATACATTTATTTATTTATTTATTAATATATATGTTTTAAAGAAAGAAAGAAAGCTTGTCATCTGTGGTGAAAGCTGGTATTAATAATCTCCTGTGGTGGTGAATGTTGAGGTTACTGTTGCACCAAGCCTTTGTCTCCACTGGTCTTTCTCGAGGGATGAGGTTCATGATGTGAGTATCTTTCCCCAGAGCCGTCTTTGTTCAACTGTAAGACCGCAAGAAATCTTTGCTGTCCGGTCTCAACTTCTTAGACTTGTATTTTACCTTCTATGAGTATTTAAGGAAGACACTGACTCTACCTCAGAATGTAACCTCACACATTACTGGGCACCGGCTGCACTGTTGGACGAACAAATAACAATGTAAAACAGTAGTTGTTACCATAGATCTCCCCAGCTATGCAGCATTGTCTGATGAGCAGGCGATTCTGGGTTAGTGTCCCGGTTTTGTCACTCAGCAGGTATCCCACTTGGCCGAGCTCCTCGTTCAGTGAGGTATTCCTGGCCTGAGCTGGTTTGTCTGCATGCTGCCAATACATCTCCAAGTCCCAGCCAATAAACAGGCTGTGGACTGTGTGGACCAGCTCAAACCTGAGGGCACACATACATGCATACTTAGTAACCCAACACCCGCACACAGATGTGCATTCCCACCTTTCTCCCCACCCACAAATGATTGCAGTATTGTAGATGGAACTAACGAGATGTAGAGGGCTATAGGCATGGCTGGGCTGAGAAGGATGATGTAGCTCCAGAAGACGAGGAATCCGGTGTAGACAGCATTGCTGTCAAACACCAGAGCAGACAGAATGCCCTTTTCTCTCATGACCTGAGCAGAAAACACGCCACTGCCAATGGCAAAGCAGAGAGCTGCCAGCAGCACACACAGGACTATCTAGACAGAGCACAGAAACACAGGGTTTATAAAAACTGCAGAAAAATGTCTCATGCTTGTCATTCCCATGCCCTCCATCCACTCACCCCGATCACCACTTTGTTGAAAACTTTTTCCATCTGTGTCCTCTTCAATTTCACTTTCCCGCTGTTCCTCAGGATCTTTGTGTCTGCGCCTGCCATTAAAAACACCACTATTAGATGCTATCGCTGACCAGGCCGAGCGAGTAGACCGTCAAGCGGTTAGGGGGTGAGAGTTCAAGCCCTCGTGTCAACAAGCTTCTGCTGATGTGCCCTTGAGCAAGATGCTGAGTCCCCAGCAGATCCGGGGGTTTCTGACCCCAGTGCAGGGAGGTCAGGGGAAGAGAGAGTTTTTCTTTGCAGGGATCAATAAAGTATCACATTATGTTTTCCGACGATGCTGTCTCAATCTCACAGACTGTGGAAAGTCGCTGAACTTCGTGTGCAGAAATGACAAAACAATTCAAGGCAGAAAACCGACTCCAACTCAGTCCTACAACAGCAAGAACACGCCAGCTTTGATGGAAGCAGGTTATGTTGAGTGTGAGTTTGCTTAGAGAGCTTCTGATTAATGGTATGAAACTCATCTCTGGATAAATTTGATGTATTGATCTGCTTAACCAGAACAGGAAGGGTCAAAGCTATGGGATCCATGACACTTCTGCCTCGTCCAATAATACCCAATCAATGATGACTTAAAAGACAGGGAGAGCCTTTAATCTGTCAGACGCCCACAGCTGTAACAGTGAAGTACTCAGGACCATAATTAGCAGTAGATTGTATTTCTCATAATAAACTTTGTCATTGAAGTGAGTGGAGGCAAGAGTGCAAGGTGAAGATCTGGGAACACTGCAATGTGTTAGTGCTGAGCACTAAAGTAACAGTTTTCTTAACACAGATGACATCATTCTGCTCCTCTTTCACATCTAAACAGTACCGGTGTAGATGGCCAAGCCATACGCAAAGGCGGTGTTACGTAGGACCGTTCCCCTCAGCAGGATGTGTTCACTGTCCAGGAGGAGACCCTCTCCCCGCCACTGCAGCTGACCTCTGAAGGTGTACAAGCGGTTGTTGGGTTCCTCACAGTGCACGACACCTGGAAAAAAGATAAATCACACTAGCTCTCACTTACTATTCAGTTTTGTAAATGCGCAGCTGAAATCGGCATTTTTAATAAAATATGTTTAGTCACCATCAAAAGCACTAAGAGCCTCCTCTGAGGGGTTCGAGGTCAGCTCATCGTGTGTAGCGCTGAGTGCTTGCCGGTACTTGAGGTTGGTTTCTCTAAATGAAGAAAAGAACTGAGGCGATTTGTATGTAGTGACGCATGTAGTCACACCTCTGTCTCCGCTATTAATAAAAATTTCTATCAATAAAAATGTTACATTTATATCATGTTTTAAAATTTTCTCCTCCATAAACGTTTTCTGACGTCAATATTTGTGTGCGTTTTTATTGCCCTGTTCAAACGCTTAAAAAAAGCATCATTACTGTTACTGTATCATAAAGGTGTTTGCGCTCACATCAGTGTGTGTGGTGACCATATAGTTTAAGAGAATTATTCAAGGTCTGGACTGATTATGATTATGTCTCTTTACCCATCTATATCAGCTGTCTCCACGTAACACAGACTGTGAGGCTCTGAGCTACACAAAAGAAGAAGATCGGCCTGGGTGGGAAAACAGAAAACGTTAAAACAAAACAGAGAGGGTGATGAGGGCGAAGGTGTGGAAACACAAACTGACACAGAGCACGCATTAAAACCAGTTGGATCCAACTATCCTAAAAATATACTGTCGTTTAACATGAATTGTATTTTCTAACAATATTATTGTTATTATATTCGGGAAACAAGGACAAATGAAAATTGCTGCACATTTCCATGTTTTATGAATCGAGAAGCTCACTGGGATGACTTGGTCTTTGTGGATCCGCAGGACATCTCCCACACACACGTCTTTCCACTTCTTCATTTGAAAACTGAGACAGAGATTTTAGATTAAAACACAATTAGTAACCAACATTCAAACCAAAGTACTGCTCAAAGCAGAAATTTACAGATTAATACTGTTTAATTTTCACTGGTTGTGTTTTTTGTGTATTTAGCTTGTTGGTTGTTTGTAGGATAGTGATGATTACATGAAATAGTACAATTCGTCCGTGTTTAGTGTAATATCTGCAACATAATATTCTCGGAAACAGCAGAAGTTAAAAATACACGTGTCATTAAGAGGCTGGTCATAGTTCTTATCTTTCAATAAGAGAGGAAACTGCTCAGTGTATTTGCCCTGCTCTAATGCATAAATGGGACTATCAAGGGATTCACTCATTCACACTTCATTAGAGATTCATTAGAGGTGTGTTTCAAAGTGGAGCTGTGCTGGCTCCTGAGAGAATAACCCACTGTCTTTGTGCTCACCTTTGGGAAATGAGAATGTCACAGGGTCTGGAGTTAATCTCAGAGTCACTATGTCTTCTTGCCTGTATCGGATGTAGGGAGAAAAGGACGGAGACAGATGGAAGGAGAGTAAAAGAGAATGAGAAATGGCTGGGAAGTATGACATGGATGGAGGGTAAGAGTGATGGACAAGGAGCAAGCGAGAGGGAGTGAAGGTGGCCATGAAAGGTTGAGAAGAAAAAAGGAGAAAGGAGAAATGCCATTACGGGGCTCTACAGTGACACCAGCTGGGAGATTTACACCCTCCACTAAATGATTAGTCAATAGAGAAGGGTCAAGCAAGCATTTCACCCAGAGCTGTTAACGACCGTAACTCAGCGATGCACTTAACCAGTGAATTCTCCATGCAAAACATCACGCCCGCATTTAAAAGGAAAGGCTTTAATGATGGGAGAGAAAATTAATGCTACTGGGATGACTGGTTTCGTCAATGAGGAGAGGACAAGGAGTCAATGAGGACAATGAAGGAGAGAAACGAATAAGTGGCATGGACATAAAAGCATGCATGAGCCCGCTCACATACTTATATTCAAACTCCTGCATCTGTGTGAGGGGAAACATGCGGTTCAGAGAGGGATTGGCAGCCTCACCATGTCGTTGCTGAGGTCTTTCAGCCCTCTCAGTGAGAGAATGGAGATAAGCGGGATGATGGTGATGTACCATGGTACGGAAGAGATGACAGGGACACACTTGACACCACACGCAAGAATGAGAACACATCAGCCACATCATCCAGATAAAATGCCTCCACTACTATTATGAACTATGCAAAAAGCTTGCAAATGACTGCTGAGTTAAGCTCATTTTGGCAAGCTGCACTAACCAAATACGAGCTGGTTTGTGATTGCTCTCACTTGCAAAAAGAAAATGAATTATAGAAAATTAGCAGCAGACTATATCAGATGTATTTAGTGAAAACATGAACATGTGAAAACGTCAGCATATCAGCCGTGACTTCAAATTATGTATTTGTTAAAGCTGAGCTGACAAGGAACACACAAAACAGGATTTTTGGATTCATAACATGTAAAAACAAAGTAAGAGAGAGTAGCAGAGCCTTCCTCTGACCTGCAACACCATGATGAGGAGATAATAGACATTGGCTGCTCGCTGGAACTGTTCAAATAACGTCAGGGGCAGGAACGTCAGGGGGGAGTACTTGTAGCTGCGCACCACATTGTCCTGGCAACCGATGTGGAGAGCCATGGAGAGGGGCAGGAAGAAGACATACATGCAAACATCAATGCATCAGCCTGTCTCTGAATGTATCAGCAGGTGTAAGGTTTTCGTGTGGGATGGCTGACTCACAGCGGATCTCCCCCAGCGGAAGCACAGAAAGGATTTCTTCTGTTTTGGTTTGTGGTAGTAGCGGCTGTTTGCTCTCACCTCCCATGTGAAGCCTGTCAGAAAAACTCTGTGATCTCAGAGTCCATTTACATAAAGTGATTTCTATGAGTCATTTTTAACAGTGATTACAGATGCAAAGAAGTTCCTGCACTGTGCGTTGTCATGCAGGTGGATGCTGTGTAGTACCTCTGTTAATCCCCTCCTCATATCCCCCACTTAGAGTCTTAAGAAAGTTTAAAAAAAATACCCAAACAACATCTGCTAAAGAAACTTTATCTACTATAAGAAAAAAATCAATGTGGATGTGAAGGCTGCGGATCAAAACAGACATCCAACTGCATTTCTTTCTGCATGGATCTTATGAACACAGATAAGAATACGATGTCTGAAATAAAGTACAAAGATCAAAAGAGACATACCAGATTCAGCACTTTCATTGATCATGATGTTGTGGAGACTTGGACGCTTGTAGACACCTGTTATGCTGCTACACAAGGTAGAAATCACAATGACATGGCAACTGAAATATGTTTTATCAGCAGACATGCAAACTCATCGCAGTTCACTGACCACACAGGCAGCAATTTGACTTGAGCAGGGCTGGGCTCTGCACAGTAACCTATTGGAAAAGTAGATTTCTCCTTCTTTCCACATATTTCAGGGTAAAGGAAAAACAAACAAAAATATATTTACATGTGAAAAAACATCCAGTTTAGAGAAGAGATGATAAATAGCATGGAATGGCCGCAGAGGGAAAATTTGTTTATTTTATTTAACCACTTTAATTATCAATGTAATCTTTGCAATTTGCAAAACTATCCAGTGGAAAGTGAAGCCGTATCCAATGGGAAGTCCACACCCTTCGGTAGTACGTTCTTCGTTTATCATTTGGTTTATTGTCACTAACAATCGCCCTGAAAATGTCTTTGAATGGATGGGAAATTGCTGAGAATAGGAATATCAGGCACTCTTGTGCTGGCAGTAAACCATCCACTCAGAAAGCTAGCGAATGGTCGTGAATGTAAACATGCAACAAGCTGAACACCAGCCAGTAGCATCAGTTCAGCAGCCTGAAATGTTCAGTGTTGTCCAAGCAAGATCAGTGCTGCTACTCATGTGGAGACACGCAGATCGGATGCAGCCGAGTTGGATGCAGTTGAGCATATCAACGTAAGACTGACTTGGATAAAAAGTAGAAGACTAAATGATGGCGGTGAAGGCCCATTTATGAAGTTATTGTTAGTAGAATATGTGTCATAAAACTATAGTTTGATCCACAGCTTATTACAGAAAAAAAATGCTCTTCAAACCAAAGAAGCATCTCTCGTAATGTTCTGGTTTAAATTGAAATGATTGAACAGAAGCCATTTTTGTCTCACTATAGGGTTCGCGGACTTGGACCAACACAGTTGTAGCTATAACTACACAGACTGCAATGCAATGCAATGTAATCAACAATGCAGGCACATGAGTTAAATATTTATTTTACAAAAACTAAGACACCAGATGTTTATTTAACATACAGGTCTTGGTAGTCAGGGTTCCATTGAATAAACAGGAACCCTTTTTTTAAGCAACATTCTTATTTCCAGGGAGAACAACACATAACAAAAAACATGAATAACCAAATTTAGTAGAATTTGCCATCTTGTGATCATGACTTTTTAATTTGGATAAGACAAGAAACAACTCGTCTTTTTCATCTTTCCTGAACTCTGACATCTTGGAAATGATGTCACAGCAGACAATTTTGTCTCCTAGTTTGTAAATTTGTTGGCCGCTAACCAGCCCATGTGTTCCTTACCAGCTATCTATGTCGTTTATGTAGCAAGCTTCAACTACCACCTGTCATTCAGCTGTTTGAGTCTCTCATCCTGCTAGACGACAGACTCATTTGGGCTGGATTTTGTGATTATTGTCTTTGTTGTGCTCTAGAGGGTCACTTTAACAGAACTAGCAGCAGGAACTGGTTCATGTGCCACTATCACAAAAACTAGCTCAGGCGGGAAAGCACAACAAGAGCTACTAATAACAGTTGGAGTTCATGCACAGGACAGGAGACTCACTGGAAATGTTGTTTGTCACAACACTGCCCCTCCCACAAATAGAATCCATTTCTGTGGAAAACAGCGCACTATATATACAACACCTGACGCCAATCCAACATGTTTAATAAACCATCCTGTTACAAAACAGATGATAAATATCCCAGGACATCTCAAGAAAAATAAGGCAAATTTCAACTTTGTCGGATGAACTCTACCTGCCCTTATTACATGTAAATTACATGTTACAGAACCCAGTCGATCTCCTAAGACAAAACATTCACACTTGAGCACAGCAGAATTTTACTATATCATTCTACAAACTTGTCAAGATCTATGAATACTTCAGCCTTTGCATACATTTCCATTCTTGTGCAGTGATGCTGGAACGACCACAGCAGGAATAACGGTTTGTTTTATGTAAAGTCATTTGAATTATTAATGAAATCTCTGCAATTTTTGCTGTTTGCAAAGACACCTGTGGGCAGGTTTGGATATGAGTGATGTGCAGGACGTTCATACCCTTCGGTAGTACCGTCTTAGTTTATCAGTTTTGTACTTACACTGTGTTATGTTACTTATAAATCCCTGCTGCTGATTTAAAAAGACTACCCTATTCTCTGCAAAGCGTAGTCATACTTGATTAAGTACACTGTGACATAAACAAAAGGTTACTAAGGCAACCTGAGGGCACGAGCAGGCTGACACTTGTATGATAAAATACTGAGACGAGTACCTGATCTTCCTGCTGAATGTGGAAGCTTATGAGCAGACCTGGTGAGAGAGGCGTGAGGATGTTCTGATCCAGCCAGCTGCATTAAGCCTGTAAAGTTTTAATAAAAACAAAGACAAAACAGATTAATCAACACAAGATTTGTATGTTAAATTTTACCTGTTGCTAAGTAACAACCACCTGAGTCTTTTAAAATATAAGAATGACATTAATGATTTGTCAAAAGAGTTTAATATTTTCCCAGACTTTATCCTGTTTGTACTGAGGTTAACAGTAACGCTGTCATTCTTAAGTAATAACACACAAACTTACTGTATTTTTTTTTTTAAATCACAGATGTAAAAAAATCACAAATGTAGAGTACCTGTGTTGTCTGCTGCTACAGTCCACAAGCCTGTGGAAAAAACATTACAAACAGGTGTATAGCTTAGTCATTAATGCTGATGCTCCACAGACCACAACCATTAACACGAGTGTTTTCACAACCATTCTTCAGCTACTTTACATAGCTCAAATCTGCGTTGCCTGTCTCCCTCCCTTATCCCTGTGCAACATGACTCCACCTTTCTCATTCTCCCACGTGAAGACTCCAGCAACACACTGTGCTCCCCAAGCACCTTACCTGAGGGACAAAAAAAGGTAACGTAGGAGGGGCATCAAACCCGCACAAGCATAACAGATCACCGTTTGACTCTCAACTGTGAGTAAACCACAATTAGTGGTTTTAAAAGAATCTAACCCAAATAACTTGAATGAGCCAGAAAGTCCTTATGAGGATTTGATAATGCTGCTATTGTGTCAGCAGTGGGAGTATCAGTTTACAGGAATGTGAACGCTGTGAAGCTTTCAGATAAGGCATGCATGGCCAACACACAATCTTTCTTTCTACCTGCGAAATATTGTTAAATGTACACCCCAAATTGAACCGATGTCAGTCTCCGAGTGCGGAGTTTAATCAGCGACTGAATTAAGGATGTTTTGGTGAATTAAACCGAATCTTGGCCTTGAGCGTTTGCTTAATGCTTTGTAAGCATTCAAATAATTAAAAAAAAGCTTTATTGCATTTGCTGGTATTTTCATATGTATGTATATTTATGGATGTGCTCATACACCTCAGGTATGAGCACATCCACTTTTCTTTTAGAGTTTAGAAAACCTAATGTATGTAAGTAAAGTCTTCCTTTTATTTAGGACCTCTCTAACAAGTGTTTTGAACTTCCTCATGAATCTAATGCCACCTGGTGGAGGTGAGCACCCACTGCAGATCAAGCATCAATTGAAGGTCAAAAAAGGTGAATTTATAAACAGTGGCAACCCCGAACAAAAGGCAGTTTGCTGAATTGATGCTCACTCAATGTCAGTTAAATGCACTTTTTGTGGTTTCATATCTCTTTGTCTCCATTTCTCTTTCCTAAGTGAGGTCCCCCCCACAAACGCCACACATCTACACCTGAAGGTGTGTGTATCTTATTTCTTATATGTGTCTCTATGTGAGTGCGTGTGCATATCTAGGGCAATCTTTCCTATCTATTTTTACAGCTGGGCTGCGACGCAGAGTGGTTAAGGTGATGTGCCAGTGGTGTGGAATGGGTGCTTTAAGGCCTCCACAAACAAATGACAATCAATAGGCCAGACTGTTCCCACCAACAGTTTAACCGTTGGCCAACACGGTGGCAAACCTCACAGCCATTAACAAAAAGCGGATTTGTGTCTTTGAGCCTGCGGGTTTGGTCAAGGTTCATTTCATTTAAAAGTCAGGCAACACAAAAGCTTATTTTACAAAAATCATTGTATTCTCAAAGTAAATAATGACATTTGGACATTTTAATCTGAAACATACCCTCCTAAACTTCACATTGTTAAAAATACTGTCAGTTATGAGAAGATTAGGCCTCGACACCATACCTGAGAGACGGACTGCTAAAAAAAAAAGCAAATGAAAGGTAATTAAAGAAAAAAACAAAGCACATTATGCGGTATTGTTCATGTATGCAAACATTAGTGACGCCTTTGTTTTAACACCTTTTAAATTCCCAGAAGTGAACAATAGATGAAGACATCACTTAATATTAAAAAAAAGCTATTTACATTGCATCTTGTTAAGATTCACAGTCTTACTGCGGTAGTTAGTGAGCGAAACAGAAGACAAGTTTAACTTCCTCATATCTTGCTCAATACAAAATGGAAACATGCAAACTGCTAAACCCAAAGAGGGCTAAACACTGCAATAACGACCGCAGCAATCAACACATACAGCAACTTGTTTTAGATTATAACGATTGACATGCTGAGCTCTAAAAATGGCTGATTATGGCTGAAATGCTTTTAAATAAGTTAGTTACTTTACTGCTACTTGACAACGCAAGGGTGCAAAGTGATAGGTCATTTTAGGTTGACTTTTATTTTAATCACATCACAGTTACAACTTTATACAAATCTTACAATTACAGTAAAAACCACAGGTGGTAAAACAGATACATTCATTATCACCGTGCTATTTATCAAATAGTGTTACTCCCTCCCTGGACATTGTTAGCCCGACAAGGGGGTGCCTCCCCACGAGGCACAGGGCCATAACAAATAGTCGGGAAAAAAAAATGCCCAGAGCTTTAATTACATGCCTAATGGGTGTATGTGTGTTCTCATCTTCTACTGTATCTCACAGGATCTGAGCAGTGCACGATCCTCAGACCACTCATGTATCAACAGCACAGTAAGTGTGAGAAAGCCCCATGGTGTGGGAAGCTACACAATGCCCTTATTTCTCAGGGGCCTGCATTACTACTGTAAAGTTGTCGCGTGACGCTGTACAAAAGTCACACTACAGTCGAGTATGAGGAGGCGATATCCTCTTCATACTCGCTGAGGCTCAACTTCCTGTAAAAAGTGGTTAACAGCTGAGCTGTGAATTAAGGAGTAGGAATCAGGCCAGCAAACATCAACCTCAACAATCATACAAATTACCTCCTTGGAGGGGTTTGCAGAAGACATGGGGTCTGATCTGACATACAAACTTGCGTTAAATAGGTCAGGTTAGAACCAGAGCAAAGCAGAGGGGAAAGGAGCTTGTTAAAAGCAAAACATCTGTGTGTGTCTGCATGTGTGTGTGTGCGTGTGCATGTGCGCGTGTGTGTGTGAGGGGAATGGGGGTGTGCGGGGAGTAGGGCTGACATAACAACAACAACAACATCAAAGTTTACAGGAACAAACTGATTAAACTAACCGCCCCAGTGATGACTCACCTGGTGGTATCACAGTGAAGTGAATTGTGTGGGTGCACTGAAACATGTTAGTAATGGTAAAACTGTGGTTTGGAGGGTACTGCTACAAGTTGGGGTACCTGGGTGAGAGCATATTTGAAAAACAACCAAATAATATAACCAAAGTTTGTAGTGTGACTACCTCAAAGTAAAAGCACTGTGTAAAAAAAAAAGAAAAAAAAAGAAGAACTTTCCATTGTCTCTGGCAGTAGATTTCTTTTAAGACAAAGGCACACGTGTCCAACGATTGCTTGCTCATTTTTATTCATCATTATGATACAATAATTACAGTAGTACTGTCTAAATAAATCAGTGGTAAACAGTTCTACTAGCCATGTATTTTTTCTGCATCTTATCTATCTTGCCAGAGTTTTGGCATCTAGCTCTGAGTGCTCTTTGAGTGACTTTGACCATTTATTGAAATTTCCACCAGCATGACACGTCATCGCTTGTGTGCCCTGGCCTCCTCAGGTGTTTCAGTATTAATCACAAGACACCCTTGATTAGCTAAGCCCCTGCCATGTAATAACAGGTATAACTAACTTTGCTTAGTACTGCACAGAAAGGTATCTCATTCGCCTCTGCATTGCATAAAGTCCCATAATTCTTCTGCCTGCATACTCAGTAAGCCGTGTTCACATACGCTAATGAAGGCCTATGAGTTGTGCCTGAGTCAGAGTGGAATTATTGTACTCATATCCATCTCCATATTATTATTCTTGTACAATAACGACAACAACAACACTTAGCTTAGCCTAGCTGATAAAACATCCTCATTAACAGATTAAAACACCCAGCATGACATCACAAGTCACTTTCCTTTTTTCTAGCTTCTGACTGTCTATTGCAAAGCAGCAATAAACACATCGATATATAAGCAAGACCCTTTATGCTCATTTCCAACAACAATTTTTACTCTCGTGCCACATGTGAGTTACAGCTAAAAAGCAATCCTGAACATGCGTATTTGATTCACCCTAAGTCTAAAACAAGCTGTTTTAGCCCCTCTCACCTTATCATATCACACGTGTCCAAAAGCATCCGAGAGACTCAGAGCATGGGTCTGTAAAGTAATGATGTCAGTTTTGCGAGTTCAAACTAAGAGACATGAGGCTACGATAATACT